>JAXCGZ010011872.1:2500-57452 GCA_037179515.1 Halocaridina rubra
GTCATACTAATAAGAGATGCTGCTCAAACTTTTTTTTTTTTTTTTTTTTTGCGTTTTATGTGTTACTTTTAATCCCCATTATGGACGGAGAGAGAGACTGGAGCTGGGAATTTAGGTAGGATGCCCTGCCTAACGCCCGGCGAAGGGTTCGATCGCGGATCTGTCACTTCTCTAGTAAAGTATTCTATCCACTACGCAACCGCGCCCCCCTGTTGCTTAAACACAACAACTAATGAAAATATAATAAAATAATAGTTGTTTCAAACAATACCCTCCTCCCATACACAACTTCCCCCCCCACTCATCCATAATTTCAAAACCTTCCCACATTTTCAAAACCATAACTCTCAACAGCCCCACTATTTCACCCCACATTCCAATCTTCCAAGTTCCTCCTACATTCCCAATTCCCCCACACAAATCCTTACCACCTAACCCTACCACTATTTTACCCACATTTCAATCTTCTTCCAAGCTCCTCCTACATTCCCAATTCCCACACACAAATCCTTACCACCTAACCCTACCACTATTTTACCCACATTCCAAGCTTCTTTCAAGTTCCTCCCACACTGCCAATTTCCAGCCCCCACCACACACACACACATCCTTGCCCATATCACAATCCACTCTAAAATCTCAACCAAAACCCCCCTTCCCTTCCTCCACTTTCATGAACCCCCCAACCCCAAACCCCCCTCATCCAGGAGAGCCATCACCAAACACCAAATGCCAACAACACATGCACAAACAGTAGCCTGACATTTTACCTGCTCCTGTATTTGCCTGGAATAAAGACGTTTTATTTGTGCTAAGGAAACGGAAGTGACGGAGGTAGCTCCTGAGAGTCATCCAAACACATCCATTACCGTCAACTCTGTCAGGTAAAGTGTGTGTTTAACCCCGGACATTTATCTAACACAACCACACACATACACACACACTTAAACACACCAAGAAACACACAGTGAGAGGGGAAAAAATCGCCAAAATATACAACAGGGGGTGAGGGTACACAAAGAGATCGAAGTGTATATAGTATAATTCAGTGCGTGTGTGTGTACATATATATATATATATATATATATATATATATATATATATATATATATATATATATATATATATATATATATATATATATATATATATATATTGCAATGCAGTTTTTTTTTATTACTAAATACTAATATTACGGAAATCATAACTACAATTGGAGTTATAAAACTGATCAAAAAATATATATTTCATTTTTTGACGTATGGCTTTTGGCTATTCCGCCGCAAGCCACCGCTGACGTATGAGTTTTGGACTTCCACTTGAACTCACACTTTATAAGATGACTGGGTTACTGACGTAGGGCTTTTCCTTCTACGTACATCTATATTTATAATTATGGTAGCGTGGTTTATATATTAGTACCTGATGGGTACGTGGTTACAAGGTAAGAATGGACACGCAGTGAATCCTTTACTTATATTTATTCTAGAGTACAACACAACTTCGACGCCTCAAATGCCCCTATGCCTCAAATGGCCCAATGGCCCAATGGCCCAATGGCCCAATGGCCCCATGGCCCCCACCCTATGACTTCACAAACTAGGATCTATTCGTGCCCCTGGCAAACTGCTAACTGTCTCTGCCCTGGGTGGCTCTTTAAATACCCCCAGGGGCAGGGCGTGGCTTAACATCCAATTCTCCAATGAAATCAGTCAGATCTAGTCCAGCCAATCAGCGCCAGGTTCAAAGTGGAATTCCACCTACTTCCGGGGGAGGAGTTATTGGGCATTTCTCCTGGGCGTGTACCTGCGTACGAAACACAGTTCATGTTTCATGCGGTTTAGGAAAGGGCTAACTCTCGGCCTTTCCCACCCTCAGGTACTCCATTTCGGATGCCAAGCCTCAGGGGTCCGGTCACATATCTCCTTGACGCCCTCTACAAACACCGGCCGCACCGCAGAACACAAGTGGGGAGAGTATTCTATTTCACCCTAGCCTCACATGTTTCTCTTCAAGACTTGTGGTGTTATAAGGGACCGAGGGTCCCTTATCCTGTAGGCCTCTTGGGGGGGGTGCATGGCGCCTGCGGTTAGTTCCAGGTGCCTAGCCACAACTCTTGGTGGTCCCAAGGGGACACATGGGCGGCACAAAACTCATTAAAAGTGAGGGCATGTAATAGAATATCCGTGGCCTCGACTAACCATCACCCCTCAAGAGCTGTTACAAGTTTCAGATTCTGGCTTCAGCATGGCGGGCTGGCTTCAGCATGACAAAAGTCATACGACATCCCTCCCAACCAAAACTGAAATATCTCTTATTTCAGTCGAAGCATGGACTAGTTTTTCCGGGAGCTCTTGGACATATCCTAGCTAACATTAGTTTACAATAGAAATGGGGCCGAATTATTTAAGCTATTTTCTAAGAATTCCTATGCGAATTACACAAACATAACATATATAGAGTACCTTTACAGACAACTAGAGCATGCAGGGCCTATGTCCTTGTTGGAAATCTGAAATACAAACATATTCTTATCTCTAAAAACAACATAATTCCAGTGTGAAACTAATATTAAACATTAATTAGGATCAAAAGGTCAGTTTAAATCAAAACATTAATTTATCTACTTCTCTCGTTTTAAAAGGCAAAATTGAGTTAATTACAGTAGGATTATGACTCATTTAGAACATTAGCAAACAATTAAGTAGAGTATTAGCATGTATAAACAGGTAAAATGCAATAGACTATAACATCAACAGTAATTTCTATAAGAGACCCTACCGTCTTAAGTTCTATTCCTATCATTATTAGGGGCATTGATTTGTCTTAAAATTAAGCCTTAAAAACTACTCCTGAAACAAAACATGTTTGACTGTGTGTAAAGTCAAAATATTTATCGGTTTTTATATGCAATTACTATTCAGAGACCATTTAACATAAAAACTCAATGAATCTAAGGATTAAATCATAATTCAAATAATAAGAATGCTAAAACAAAACACTAATATTATTTAAGCAGAAAATAACTTATTAGTCTTAGTTCTCATCATCCACTTTATCAATGGCACTTACTCAACACTATATTTAAGGGAGACTCTGAGTTTGCGCTTAAAATTTTCTTAAAGCTAGCAAAACAAAAAAATAAACGTAAAAATAAAAATATTTTGTCTCCCCTTTTTTTTCTTTCTTTTTAAAATACCCTTTTTTCTCTTTTCACTAAAGTTCGGACATGTATAGGGATCATTTTTTTCTTTCTCATTTACGTGGCTTTTAAAGGTATTATTTAAAATATTTTAAAATATTTCTGCGTTTCTTTTCCTCTCTTTTTACTACCGTTATGACTCGTACGGGGATCCCCTTGTTTCTGGGATTTCATCAAGATTACCTGGGTTTTTAAAGTAGTTTTAAAATTTTTATTCTTTTAGGACTGTCCTCTCCCTGTCTTAGGACGACTTTTAAATTTCTCTGTCTAGGACGACTTTCGTTCTCTGTCTAGGACGACTTTCGTTCTCTGTCCCGGACGACTTTCGTTTTCTGTCCCTTGCTCATGAATTCTTGCTAGGTGCGATTCCCCGGTTTCTGTCGGCGGACTCTTACGCTTTCACATCCCCCGCCCGTCCTCGCTGCAGGCCCAGGTTTGTTGCCATAACCCTGTTTCTTGGTTAGGCAGAGCAAAAAGGACCAGGAAGGGGCCCCACCTCTCGTCGAATCCTTCCAGCCTGGCTTGCTCGTCCTGCCCTCGACCGATCTTGACTAAGACCTCCCACGCAGGAGACCTGCAGCGTCACAGCGTTACTAGTTCTGTACGGTCCTCTCACACGTACCTTCGAAGTAGAATGCGGGATGAAAGTTTGAACCTCTGTCACTACTACAGTACAAGGAAGGTTCCCTATGACTTCAGGGTACCAACATTGGCCACACGTTGGTAATCGAGGCTATACTTTGCCTCCCCTGCAACTGCAAGTGATTGCAACCTCTATTCAATGGGCATTAGGGACTTGTCTGACGGACAAAATCTAAAGACTTTTAGAACTTGCAGGTCGGGGCTGCCTAGGAATAGGGTGGTAAGGGAAGGTATGTGTCTACACCACTAGATTATTATTCCAAGATACTTAGGACTTAGCAGCTGCTACATAGCATTACTCTACTATAAATGTCAAAAAGAATAATCATTAAATGCTGAGAAAAGCCACTAAAGAAACATTCTTATTAGCGGTGGCTACAGTAACATCAAGTATGAATTCAGCTAAAAGATACAAATCATCAAGTTACTGCTGATTTCATTTCAAAAATAATAATTAGCAACAGGCCATTGATAGATAGCAACGATATCAGTCAACACAATAACATTACTAATAATCATGATCTAAAAATAAGAATAATAAACAATAAAAATAAATATACTAAATCAGAAATATCAATATATATACAATGGAGACTGGCATTCAGAAGTAAGAACAGAGTTCTATACTTATTTTTTCATAGTGATGCTTATTCTAACACAGTCTCCTTTAACATTCAAATTCCTGCTGTCGTAATCAATGTATATATGTATAGCATAAGTGGCAACTTGCTGGCTCCACAACTTGTCAATGGGAGTTTTTATCTATTCTCTAAACAGTTGCGACATGTGGCAAAAATATTTTAGGCAAATGGCGGTACTACCGAGATCTTATCAGTATTTATGCAATAACAGCATGCAACAATCTATCAACTGAAATAAAATGTAGGCACAATTATCGCCTAGCTTCGCTGGAAAAAATCACACACAAAAAAAATCAAAGACGGCAACGTTCTGTTAGCAGCAGGAGAGGCCTCTGTCTTTTACTTGTACTGAAAAATAAAAAATTGTCGCAGAGTATCTCTAATAATAAAAATAAACAAATGAACGTGAACAACGTTAGCAATGACTATCGATAGTCTTATGTTTATTGTCAGCGGCTATTCTCATTCCTGATTAAAAAAACGAAAGCAAAAAGAACTTAGTGTACAACTGCAAAACTGTCGAAGCATAAATCCATTCCTCTCTGTTTAATCTTGAGAAGGACTTTACTGTAACGGCATACACATCCTTGTCTATAATGACAATCTCTCTCTTTTCATGCTATAAATCAGAGGGTTAAGTCGAAGCGCACCCACTACGGTGGGATGTTCGTCGATGTTTGAGGCGTCGGCGTCGGCCAAGTTCCTTCTCGACGGAGCGGCGTCGGCGCGTGCTTGTAGGCGCCGCACTTGCTCCTCCAGTTCGAGAATTCTCCGGTGTTTGGCCTCGTCACTCATTTCTTGAATTGGGAGATGTTGGGTTTCTGCTTTTGCCATTCTTATTTTCTTTTCTTTGCACTGGTTTCTTCTGATATGAGTCTCTTTGTATGTATTCTTTTTTATTTTTCCACACGTGAAGATCCGTACCGCACTGCCACCACTGACGTATGGCTTTTGGCTATTCCGCCGCAAGCCACCGCTGACGTATGAGTTTTGGACTTCCACTTGAACTCACACTTTATAAGATGACTGGGTTACTGACGTAGGGCTTTTCCTTCTACGTACATCTATATTTATAATTATGGTAGCGTGGTTTATATATTAGTACCTGATGGGTACGTGGTTACAAGGTAAGAATGGACACGCAGTGAATCCTTTACTTATATTTATTCTAGAGTACAACACAACTTCGACGCCTCAAATGCCCCTATGCCTCAAATGGCCCAATGGCCCAATGGCCCAATGGCCCAATGGCCCCATGGCCCCCACCCTATGACTTCACAAACTAGGATCTATTCGTGCCCCTGGCAAACTGCTAACTGTCTCTGCCCTGGGTGGCTCTTTAAATACCCCCAGGGGCAGGGCGTGGCTTAACATCCAATTCTCCAATGAAATCAGTCAGATCTAGTCCAGCCAATCAGCGCCAGGTTCAAAGTGGAATTCCACCTACTTCCGGGGGAGGAGTTATTGGGCATTTCTCCTGGGCGTGTACCTGCGTACGAAACACAGTTCATGTTTCATGCGGTTTAGGAAAGGGCTAACTCTCGGCCTTTCCCACCCTCAGGTACTCCATTTCGGATGCCAAGCCTCAGGGGTCCGGTCACATATCTCCTTGACGCCCTCTACAAACACCGGCCGCACCGCAGAACACAAGTGGGGAGAGTATTCTATTTCACCCTAGCCTCACATGTTTCTCTTCAAGACTTGTGGTGTTATAAGGGACCGAGGGTCCCTTATCCTGTAGGCCTCTTGGGGGGGGTGCATGGCGCCTGCGGTTAGTTCCAGGTGCCTAGCCACAACTCTTGGTGGTCCCAAGGGGACACATGGGCGGCACAAAACTCATTAAAAGTGAGGGCATGTAATAGAATATCCGTGGCCTCGACTAACCATCACCCCTCAAGAGCTGTTACAAGTTTCAGATTCTGGCTTCAGCATGGCGGGCTGGCTTCAGCATGACAAAAGTCATACGACATCTTGTTTCTCATATTGACAATGTAAATTTAAACTTGCATTCGCCAAAACTAAACACTGAACAGAGATGGAAAATACAGGAATTATGTAACAAAAAGCTAATTATTTATCGTACAGTCCAATGTAACATTTACCAACATGTGACGGATTTTAAATCCTATTTGGAGACCAAATTCGTAAAGGTATTGCTCAACAACTGGCTTCACGTCTTCGTCTGCTGTACAGACTGTACACAATGAATCTCCAGAGATTAGGCATATCTGACCATATCGCACCTCAAGTATCATGCAGATACTACTCCACTTGCGACCTCACACATTTAAAGTTTTTTGCACTCACACTGTGTTTTGAATATTTTAAATATTGCCATGAATATAAGCATTAAATTTGATGAAAAGTAAAATTTTGCATCTTAATACTGAATACAGCAAGTAAACTATTTCCTTTTATACTGAATACAGGAAAGTAAGATACTTCACTCTATACTAAAAACATTAAAGTATATGTATCATTTCATACTGAATACAGGAAAGTAAGATATTTCATTCTATACTGACAACATTAAAGTAAATATATAATTTCATACTGAATACAGGAAATATACATATTTCATCCTATACTGACAACACTACAGTAAATATATCATTTCATACTGAATACAGAAAAGTAAAATAATTATCTTATTTTATACTGAATACAGCTAAGTAAAAATATTTCATTTCATACTGAATACATCAACGTAAAATATTTTTAACTTTATACTGAATACAGCAAAGTAAAAAATATTTCATTTCATACTGAATACATCAACGCAAAATATTTTTTTACTTAATACTGAATACAGCAAAGTAAAAAAAAATGCCATTTTATACAGAATACAACATTCTAGTTATATTACTAACTTCATGAAGCAGCATTACGCAATCTTCAAAGATTAAAAGCAGCTTCGTGGAACAGTGCCACAACAGGAATGGCTTCACAAACCTCTCAGTCATAACGGTGCCTAGTTTTAACGGCACTCATTCGTCTCGAGGGCTAATTAAACCGTCATTAACGCGAATACCAAAGCCTTGATGACGAAGGTTTTTTCGCAAATAAACTTTCAATTACCACCATTACATCAGCCATAAAGAAAGTCATAGAAAGGGGATCTTGGCTATGGAAATAAATCTACATTGTCAGCTCAGCCTATCAGATAGAGTCCTGATCCAGTTGAGTAAATCTACTTCTTTCTTGGTCTCAGTTTCATGATAAATTATCTGATTATATTCAGAGTCATTGCTGGAAATAAGTGATAACTGTGTTCTGGTGTTTCCAATATCATATCATCAAATATGGTTAAAGTACAGAGAACCTTACTAGTTTCTTGGTCTCAGTTTCTTGATAAATTATCTGATTATATTCCGTTTCATTGCTGGAAATTAGTGATAATTGTGTTGTGGTGTTTCCAATATCATATCATCAAATATGGTTAACGTATAGAGAAGCATGGATGAGTCTGCTACAGAGGAAAAAAATATAATTACCAAAACTAAGCAGATTTGTAAGCTTATTGTTTTCGCCAGTGAGAAATTTCCCTAGCCATATTTTCTTGAAGTATCTGTAATCATTAGCCAACACCCCCCACCCCAACACCCACTGTTCCAAATGCGTTGCTTCCTTCTTCCAATGCGTCATAAAACTGAGCCATTTCCAGGTAGTGGATTGTAAAAGCTAGAGTAGGCCCTCCCCCTGCCCCAACCCCACTCCCATGAAGCCCCACCCCCACCCCCATTGACAAGTCTTTAATTACCCAGATGATGTAAAATTACGGCCCATGAACCGCATGTAACAAAGCTCCGTGACAGCCCTTTAATTGGTTTAACTGCAATAACAACAAGCAATTAATTGTCTTAAACTGCAATTACATCCATCAGATATCCAACGACGTTGGTATGGCACCCAAAACGACAAACGAGTGGCACTCAGCGCAATCCTAAACTAACTGTGTTCTATGCCATATCCCAATGTTATTTCTTACTTAATGACATGTAATAGCCATTTTTGATGGAATAAAGTTTTTGACTTTGACTTTGACTCTCTCTCTCTCTCAATTAGGCTGTTTATTAAGTAACTTTGTTCCTCTGTTGCACTGATTTTCCTCATTTTCATTTTTAATCTTTGTTATTTCAATAATAATCCCCCAAATAATCCGACTTGTATATAATACCCCATAAATCCAGCTGTACAAACTAAGAAAAATCCATGATCTGATAAAGTTCCAAGCAGTCAAAAATCAATGGTGCATATAAATCCCAAGGTGTCATAGCACAACTAATTACCCCCAAAAAATAAACTGAGATAGATTAATATGCATGGATAGACAGAGAGACAGATAGATAGATAGACATAGATAAATAGATTGATAGAGAGAGAGAGAGAGAGAGAGAGAGAGAGAGAGAGAGAGAGAGAGAGAGAGAGAGAGAGAAATCACCTCTATATAAAACTAATAAAGAAAACCAAGCTGTACATAACTGCGAGTCGGGTCTTCAAGCTTACGAACAGAGAGGCATCAAAGATACGAAATCCACAACTATTAAACAAGGACACGAAAGCATAGTCTCGGAAGGATGAGTAAAGAGAGAGAGAGAGAGAGAGAGAGAGAGAGAGAGAGAGAGAGAGAGAGAGAGAGAGAGAGAGAGAGAGAGAGAGAGAGAGAGAGAGAGAGAGAGAGAGAGAGAGCAAACATTTATTTCTATTTTTAAGAGAGAGAGAGAGAGAGAGAGAGAGAGAGAGAGAGAGAGAGAGAGTAATGAGACAATCGTCATCCCCTTCAGTAGAGTTGATGACAAAAGGTAATGAGGAAAATCCCCCTTAATGATTCCGTTTACGATATTGACCTCCATCCAACACCGAGACTCGGCTCCAAAACACGGATTTCATTACACATCACAACTACACCTCTCTCTCTCTCTCTCTCTCTCTCTCTCTCTCTGTCTATCTATCTATCTATTATATATATATATATATTATATATCTCACTCACTCTCTCTCTTCCACCCAAATCGAGGACTCGGCGCCGAAAGTAAGATTTTATTACACAATTACACGTCTTACTTCTCTCTCTCTCTCTCTCTCTCTCTCTCTCTCTCTCTCTCTCTCTCTCTCTCTCTCTCTCTCTCTCTCTCTCTCTCTATCTATCAATCTATCTATCTATCTATTCTACTTATCTATCTCAGTACTATGCTTGCTATAATACGGTGAGTTCACAACTATAAAATCCTAATCTTCGATCTCTAAGTTTGCCGGAATAATAATCGCTAAACACCCTTGTTTTTTTGGGGGGGGGATTTCCCAAGTTACTTTGGGATTACAGAGTAGAATTAATATAAAAAGGGGCCTCAATTAAGTAATCGCTCACCTCAATTCAAATCAATTGTAATTATGGAAGCATAAGTTTCAGAAATATTCAGAGAAAACAAAAGCCACCTATGAAAGCAAAAATAAAAATGCTGAAAAAGATTCATGAATGACTTACTCTTTTTTTGAACATTTTCATCAATCCATCGCCACATACCTGAAAGAAAGAAAAAGAAAATTGAATATATAATTATCATATTATTCATAGACATTATAGACACAACAGTTTAATAGATAAGGAAACAATGGATACTAAAAAAATCGTATGATATTTCTAGAAGTAAAGCAAGTTCAAAATTAAAACCAAAATCTTGTCTCTACTTAAAATCTAATAATTTGCTTAAAAAAAATTAACAAAAATAAAAATAAATTAAAAAAAAATCTACAAGAGGTTGTATGTTAAATGTGTGTATGTGTGTGTGTGCGTGACAGTATGATATCATGGCAGAAAGATAAATATGTAATATCTTTAGATATGCGATCTTATGCAAAATATGTGACAAAATGAATATAAAATACGAAGATTGACGGTGTAAATATTCATGTAGTAGGTTGGCTCATGGCACCAGCCGCCCTTTGCGATACTACAGCTGAAGGTTTTTTGAACTTACATAGGTCTGTCCAGGAGAGTTCGATGTTAAGTCTTCCTTCAGTTACGGTTCTTTTTCTATGCCTACAGCTACACTGAATATTCTTGGATCTTCATCACACATCTTTTATTATCCCTTCACATCTGACAAGTCATTACACTCTCCATCTCTGTTTCTCTTTACTTTATGTATTCTTCGTACCAAGGCCCGATGAGGGCTGTTTTATTTTATAATTTTTCTTGGCCCGTCCTGGTATCACAATCATAAAAAAAAAATTACTCACTACGCGACACATGTGACCAAAAAAAAATAATAATCAAGAGTAACAATGTAATGACAAACAAGACGGCCATGTTGTTGCCAGAACTCATTACTTAAACGTGGTCATGGAATGCATCTGAGGGCTGTTAGGCCGCTTTCACACCAAAGTGACACGTGGCATGCCACGTGGCACGCCAGTTGAAAACGAACAATTGGAAATATATGAACCCTTTCACACAGAAGTGGCACATGGAACGCGTCACGCCACTTCTGTGTGAAAGGTTTCATATCTTTCCGAATGTTTGTTTTCAGCTGGCGTGTCATATGGCATGCCACGTGCGACGTGACACTTTGGTGTGAAAGTGGCCTTACAGGGCGGTGCAATTAAGTCATAAAAGTGTAAACTAAACAAGCCTTAAAAAAAAATGTTGCTCCATAATATCTTCAAGATACAACTCTCTTTCGACAAACACACATGCACATGCGAACATACATACATACATACATAAACAAATACATACATACACACACACACCTATTTCAACGGCAAGCCTCTTGTGTGTCGTAAAATTCCACTGAATGGGGTGGAGCTGGGGAACTGGGAATCCCCTACTTTGTATATTCCATTCAAAAAACTCAAAGGTTTTGCTCCGACTCAGCCACCCCCTTTATAAAGGTGATTAGATAGATGATTCTTTTATGACTATCTAAAGCGGGCTACACACGATCAAGTAAACTTGACAAGTATGCTTGATCAAGTATTTCATCAAGTATTGTGATATTTCCCTTCGCCTCCACACGGTCAGGTATGCTTGACAAGTCTTCAGTTGAAATCACAATGTCGAGTGCAGACGACGACGACGCTCTTGCTTTGGCAGCTTTCTGTATTGTGGCCAAGCGAAAGGCAACTAGAAAGAACCGGCGGGAGTGGTGTAAAGAGTGGGTGAAGAAGAGGAAAACATATTCTCATGTTAACCTATTGGCTGAGTTGAAGATTTATCCACGTGATTGGCACAACTACCTTCGAATGAACGAAGCGACATACTTACATCTGCTGTCACTGGTAACACCACTAATTGCGAAGACCACTACAAACATGAGAGAAGCAATTTCTCCCCACGAAAGATTGACTGCAACACTGCGATTTCTTGCTACTGGAAGACTTGACTTGACGACATGATTCAAATTCAATCATGCCTCAAGCGACTTGTCAAGTCTAATACTTGATCAAGTCTCACCATACAGACGGTCCAGTTTGCTTGAACAAGTCACTTGATCAAGCATACTTGTCAAGTTTACTTGATCGTGTGTAGCGACCTTAAGGATGAGTAGGTGACCTCTCCAGGACTCACCTATTGGACCCGAACAATTTATAAGTCACTAAAACATAATCGTCCAGACCTAGAAACGTTTGTCGTGTTGAGATTAAAATTAATTTTGCATTCGACTAAATAAAATATCTCAAAGTAAGATATAGCTAAATACTAGTACGGTGGTAACGCACTGGATTCGCATTCACGAGGTCGAGAGATCGGTTCCCATCCAAGACTGGCAGGTTACTGCTGTGGCTTGACACCACAGCGGAGGGTTGGGGCTTACCCCGGCTGACGAATACCCAATGTATAATGGAAATAAAGGTTTAAAAAAATATACCAAAGCCATAGTCCCCCTTATAAGGAGGGTGGCTGAGTCAAAGACAATACTTTGATTTTTTTGTGGGAATTAAATACAGAGGAGGGGATTCCCAGTCCCCTCGCTCCGCCCCATTAAGTCGACTTTTACGACACGCAAGGGAACACGGAGGAAGTATTCTTACCCCCCTCCCTCAGGTTGGTAAGGCAATCAATAAATTGATAACATACACCTGAATGTACAGGTGTACTTTTGAAGTTCATTGCCATGATACTCATTCCTAATAAATAAAATTATTCTTTACATGTTTCTATTAAACTCAAGCATACACTGAAATTAAAACTTTCTCAATAATCATCCATTCTCAGAATTACATTTGACAAATACAGTGTTTTTCATTACTGTTTATTTATTTGTAATTTATTTGTCATTATTAATCTCCATTCGAAAGGGGGTGGACAAAGACAAGTTGGAATTGGGGAATTAATGGTGGATACCTTGCCTGACACCCCGAAGTGGGTTCGAACGCAGGTTCGTAACTCACAGAGTCGGGCACTCTAACCATTGCGCTATCGCGGTCGCCATGGAAACCCATTAATTACACATTATTTAATCTTAATACATTTCTCTTATAATGGTATCGAGATTAAATAATGTGGTTCGCGCCCCGTCATGGACTGAGGTAAGTAAGGGCATACACTCAGGGTAACGATTACATCTGCCAAAACAAGTCTTTCGCAAGAAGGCAACCGTCCTAGCTCTTATTTGAAAAGGGACTCCTTGATGTAAAACCGAAACCAAACCAAACCTTTCTCTTATAATATATTTCAAGAGCTTATTTCAACCTTCGATAATTACATCATCTAAATATCACATTTTTTTATGCTCTTCAACTCTTCCACTTGCCATCTACAAATTTATTCTTCTCTCTCTCTCTCTCTCTCTCTCTCTCTCTCTCTCTCGCTCTCTTTTATAATAGGCTCCTTTAATCTCCCATGTATTATCCTCCTTTTTAATCATTTAAAAACGAAAGTTATTTGTTCTCATTAAAATTTACATACATATATGCTCCTTCATCTCCCCCCCCCACCTCCCTCAACCCCCTTTCTGTTCTCATTTACTTTCCACAGCCCGTCCTTTCCTCTTCGCCTACCAATCTCCAGAAGCTAACAAGGTATTTTTATCCAAAACTAATTATTCTCTCTCTCTCTCTCTCTCTCTCTCTCTATCTATATATTTCTTTCCTCTATTTTGCCAATCTATTTTTCCTCTTGCGCTTCTTGCAATTCTCTCTCTCTCTCTCTCTCTCTCTCTCTCTCTCTCTCTCTCTCTCTCTCTCTCTCTCTCTCTCTCTCTCTCTCTCTCTAAGGTCCTTTCAAATCAAGTGCCTAACATCGGAAGTGAAATTTCCTACTGCATCACATTCTTCGCATTTCCTATCATGATCTAAGCTTCCCTACAATCTTAACTAACTTAATAATGGGCAAAGTTGATTAGACTTCTAGATTTTTTCCCTTTTATTAATTAATATTATAATTCTTACTGCTAGTCAATATTTCCATGACCTTTTTCTTCACCTTATATTGACTTTATATTTGTTTTGATATTTCCATAATTCTTCTATTTTTCCTTCTTCTTTTATTACTTTCCATAATGTTTCTCTTTCCATATTTTTTTCCTTCTTTCCTCTTGCCTTACCAGAAGCATCATCATCTTATTTCTCTATTCTCCTCTTCCTCCTCTTTATTCTCCTCCTCCTCTTTATACCAAAACTCTTTTACTGTCTTCTTCTCTTTCCATCTCTTTCTCCTCCCCTCTTTTCTCAGAAGTTTCCTCTTTCCTTCCATTTCTTCTCCTTCTTCCTATCCTCCTCCTCCTTTTTCGCCATCACTCTCATAACCTATTGCGCCCGACACCTTAAAAACTTCCACAATTAACGACACACTTAAATTAAACCACCATAATTAAGGAAAAATGTACGTGTATGCTTCGGGGGAAAATAAGTCCCAGACATACGTTGGGAAGGAGGAGGAGGAAAAGAGATGAGGGGGAGGTGAAGGAATAGGAGGAGGAGGGAGAGGAAGACAAAAAACAAGACAAAAAAAGGTAGAAAAAATGAAAGATGCAGCATCTCCAATAACGAGCGGGAGCTAAAAGTGAAAAGGCGATTGGTGATGCATATGGGAATTAGACTCATTAACAATATGAGAATTTACTACCGCCTTTTTGGTCCTGGTGAAGAAAGTTACTTCTCCTTCGGGATGATGCTCTTGCTGCGTTCATTAATTCATTTTATATGCTTTTAATTTGGGAATTTATGGGAGACGACAACGTTATGGGGATTCATTGTGTTGTTGTTGCTAGGTGTTGTTAATGTTGTTGTTGTTATTGCTATTCTTGCTATTGTCCAATGTTTTGTGTCAATAACAGTCCCCATTTGAATGGGGGTGGACACAGACAGGTAGGAATAAAAGGTACTGTTTTAGAAAGTGTATTAACGTAACTTCATGGCGGCAATACCCTTCGTTAAGAGGGTGGCCGAATCAAAGCACGCTTACTATGGTTCTGAATGGAATTTTCCTACCAGAACGCCCAGGAATGACATAACTCTTAGCATGAGGAAAAGATGAAGAGGGGTTTTCAGTCCCTGGCACCACCCCATATAGTCGCCTTGAAGGACACGCGGGGGAACACTTATGCGAAGTAAAATATAAAAGGCACAATAAGAGAGAACAAACTACGGCATGCCGAAGACGCTCAATATCTCAATTGGAGAGAACCCACCCTTCGCCATTTACCCTTATTGGGATATACATATACAATATATAGAAAATTTACAGTATCTCGAACACCAGCCGCCCTATGCGATACTACAGCTGATAGGTCTTCTGGATTTAAATAGGACTGTCCAAGACAGTTCGATGTTAAGTCTTCCTTCAGTTATATTTCTCTTTCTATGTTCATGTCAACAACGAATATTCTTGGATATTCAACACACATCTCTTATCTCTTCACAGCTGACAAGTCACAACACTCTCCATCTATTTCTTTTCATTTTTTTTCTTCGTGCCCAGGCCCGATGAGGGAAGAATGTTTTTTTTTTTTTTTTAGCCCGTCCCGGTGTCACAATCATAAGAAAAAAAATAGGAACTGGACAAGAGAAAATATAGAGGTAAATTATTTTTAATTTAAAAATGATTACAATCATAACTTTAAGGTCATAAATACAGAACATACCCAAGAAGATCTTCAACATACAAAACAAACGCGAGATCGAACCCGCTCAAGGGCGTTAGGATGTGCATCCAGGCTTAATCCTCCTTAGAGCTCCAAGCTATGTGTGTCTATTCCCATTTGAATGGGGACTAAATGTGATACATTATGGGAAAAACTACTAAAATATACTCAAAATATATTACAGCCTCAGATACTGACAATAAAATATAGCAAGTCCCTCGAGTATTCACAATATACATACATACATACATACATAAATACATACATACATACATGAGCCATTTTTCCCCTTATAAGGGGAGTAGCTGAGTGAAGGCAAAATGCGACGGATAAAATAACTAATTGTATAGTAAGCAATCATAATTAAATTTTAGTTATATTACATAACATTAGCGAGTAGTCACCATGGCTCAAGCGGTAGCGTCCGCGACTTTGAGGTGTCAGGTCGAGGGTTCGCGCCCCGTCACGGTCTGGGGTTAGCAAGGGCATGCACTCAGGGTAACGATTACAACTGTCAAAACGAGTCCCTCGCAAGAAGGCCACCGTCCTAGCCCTTGGTTGAAAAGGGAGTCCGTGAGGTAAAACCGGAACATTTGTGTAACTAAAGTCTTTTTACTTTCAACTTTTCTTTCATTTCGTCTTAAAAGTACACAAGTCGTTCCTTTCTCCGTTTTGTGATCGTGTCAGTGCCAGAGGGTCTCAAGAGTGCCATACTCACTCCACAATAATTTGATTACCTGGCACTTACCTGATCATTTCTCTCTCTCTCTCTCTCTCTCTCTCTCTCTCTCTCTCTCTCTCTCTCTCTCTCTCTCTCTCTCTCTCTCTCTCTCTCTCTCTCTCTCTCTCTCTCTCAACCTATGCTTCTATTCAACTTCCAACCATATTTTTCATCCTTTTCCAAGTTCTACTTTTAACATCTGTCTTTTTATAATTATTCTCAACGAAGAAGAAGAAGAAGAAGAAGAAGAAGAAGAAGAAGAAGAAGAAGAAGAAGAAAAAAAAGAAGAAGAAGAAGAAGAAGAAGAAGAAGAAGAAGAAGAAGAAGAAGAAGATAAAAATATACACATACATTTTTATTCTTTGAATGGGGATAGAAGAGGAAGAAGAAGAAGAAGAAGAAAAAAAAAAGATAATTTGCCCATCTGTTAAGTTTTTTCTTTCGGGTAGGCTGGGGGGGGGGGTCAATATTCCTCCACCTCCAGCAAAGCTAGTCATTAAAGAAAACCTCATTTACTCAGAAAAGGAGTTTCCTCAATTTTCCTACAATAACCAGGTTCTCTCATCCTCACAAGAGAGGCGGTCACACTTGAGAAAAAGGGACACAAGGCATCAGTGATTTTCACAAGCGTTGCCAAAACAAAATGGTTATCATGTATGACCACAAATTTCTTGTAAATATCAAATAATAATCAACAATTATTAATAATTTTAAAGTATGTAAAGGAAAAAAGATCTCTGGATTAGTTACTTAAAGTTCAAGTTTTCATTATGGTATGTATGTATGTATGCATGTATTCATTCATGTATGTATGTATGTATGCATGCATTGAATGTGTATTAATGTATTAACAGTAATATTGTATTTCAAAGACTGCATAATTAAGAGCATTTCAGGATTATGTATTTTTCATTTTTTTTATAGTATTTATGTATGTAAGTAGGTAGCTACGTATGTAAATATGCATTTAAGTAAGTAAGTAAAATGTTTGAAAAATGTTGTATCAAATCATACTGGTAAGAATCACTCTTTCGACGTGTCAAGGGTGAATAGTGTGAGGTGCCAAAGCCATTTTCCTCACCCTTTTCACTCTAAGTCAAGGGACAAACCATACCACTAAGCACAGCTTCAAATGTCTTACTCCATTTACACTTACGACATTTCTGGGTCTAAAAGAGCATTTGCAGAAAGGGAAAAAAACAAGCAGAGCAAATGACCAGAGAACGAGGCCAAATAAACAACAAAAAACAAAAAAAGAAAAAAAAAAAAAACAGCGTTTTCTTTTTTTGGGGGGGGCCGTCCTGGCGTCACAACCATTAAAAAAAAAAAGGTGAACAAAGAAAATGTGTTATTATTTCTAAAAAAGAAAAAGGTGAAACAAAAAACGTGTTACTAATTCTAAAACAAGTAGAAAAAAAAAAGTTATTGTATATTATAATTATTACTTTCATATGAGAACTTTCAAAATTTTGTAGCAGAAAAAAAAGAGACAAAATAATGGATTTAACATATTAAATGAATGAAATAATTAATGATTATCAAACAAAAATAAAAGAATTAAAAAGGGAAATCTCAGAAGGTTATAAATATATAAATAAAAATAAACGCAATTGCTTAAAGTTGATAAATATATATTTAAAAAAATGGCAGATGACAAAAACGAGGTAAAACAAGAACAAAATTTCAATACAAAAATCGAGGTAGGAGGAAAAAAAAAATATTAAAAATCTGAAACTTTCTGGAAATGGATATCGAACAAATAAAATTAATTTAAAAAAAAAAATCACAAGACAAAAATCAAGGATAAAATACACAAAAAATATTAAAAACAAAGCAATCACAAGACAAAAATCGTTGTAGCTAGACAAAAAGAAAAGAAAAAAAAATATGAAAAACAAAGCAATCACAAGACAAAAATCGTTGTAGCTAGAAATAAAAAAAAAATGAAAGGAAATGAAAACTATAATAAAAAATGAACCACCATGCTAGTACTGTCAATAGGAATACAAAAAAAAGTAAGATAATAACAATAAACAACACCGAAGTAAAACGAAAAATTACAAGAAAAAAATTCGCTTAAAAAAAAAAAACACACACACACACACACTAATAAAGAATGTGCCACCATGCTATTATTGTCAAGAGGAATGAAAGGGGCTTGAAGGGGGGGGGGGGTTGAATTTACAAAGTTGAGACCCCCAACTGCAAATAGTTCTGCCTCGACTGTCAATATTATTATGAATGCCGAGCTTTCAAATAAACACCCAAGGAACAACTCTAAACACTCTGCCCTCGCCCACCCTGTAAACACGACCAATGCATACGTTCGTTTATTTAACACAGACATTCTAATGTATGTTAATGCATACGTTCATTTATTTAACACAAACATTCTAATAAATGTATATGCATACGTTCCTTTAATTAATACAGTCATTCTGAATGTACATGTTTACGTTCTTTTATTTAACACAGACATTTTAATGTATATAAATGCATACGTTTTAATGAATGTAAATGCATACGTTCGTTTATTTAACACAAACATTCTAATGAACGTAAATGCATACATTCGTTTAACACAAACATTCTAATGAATGTACATGCGTACGTTCCTTTATTTAATACAGACATTCTAACGAACGTAAATGCATAAGTTCGTTTATTTAACACAAACTTTCTAATGAATGTAAATGCATACGTTCGTTTATTTAACACAAACATTCTAATGAATGCAAATGCATACGTTCCTTTATTTAATACAGACATCTGAATGTACATGCATACGTTCCTTTATTTAATACAGACATTCTGAATGAAAATGCATACGTTTGTTTATTTAACACAAACATTCTAATGAATGTAAATGCATACGTTAGTTTATTTAGCACACACATTCTAAAGCATGTAAGTTCGTTTATTTAGCACAGACATTCTTATGAATGCAAAGTTGCTGCTTTGACTCCATTTCAAGAACATTTGCTATAAATACGACGGAGTGAGTAATATCTTAGAAAGTTATCAATAAATAAGTTAAAATATAAGCATATATGAATTATATTTTATACTACACTTCAGTATCTTAGAAAGTTATCAATAAATGTGTTAGAATATAATAATACAAGAAATTATATTTATTATTACACTTCAGTCTCTTAGAAAGTTAATAAGTATGTTAAAATATAAGAAACTAAATTTATTATTACACTTCAGTGTCTTAGAAAGTTATCAATAAATATGTTAAAATATAAGAATTATATTAATCATTACACGTCCACCACGGTGTTTAAAAATAATTGCAAGGTGTCCCAAAAGATACTGTGCAGTAATAAGATCTTATTGTGAATACCTGTTCACTGTAACTTTGCATGAAAAAAAAAATATTGCATCACAGTAACTTGTGCAAAAAATAAAAATTGCCATATATTTCCATATAAAATTCAAGGGATCCAAAAACAGAGTAGTGCAAATCATGTGATATGGCACTGAAAAATAGTCATCGAAGCCTTAAGAATAAAAGTTACCAACCAACTCTCTTTTATATACGCAAAAAATCATTCTAAAATTACTTCACTAAGAGTGCCAAATATTTCACACAAGAGAAAATCAACTTAATTCCAAGTTCTATAACATTTGTTTTAAACAACGGAAGAGGAGTATACTGAATATTCAAACATTTGCTTTAAACAAAGGAAGAATAGTATACTGAATATTCAAATATTTGCTTTAAACAAAGGAAGAATAGTATATTGAATATCAAAACATTTGTTTTAAACAACAGAAAAAGAGTATATTGAATATTCAAACATTTGTTTTAAACAAAGGAAGAATAGTATATTGAATATTCAAACATTTTATTTAAACAACAAAAGAATAGTATATTGAATATTCAACATTTGTCTTAAACAACGGAAGAATAGTATATAAAATATTAAAACATTTGTTTTAAACAACAGAAGCATAGTATATTGAATATTTAAACGTTTGTTTTAAACAAAGGAATTATATTGAATATTCAAACATTTGTTGTAAACAAAGGAAGAATAGTATATTGAATATTTAAATATTTTATTTAAACAACGGAAGAATAGAATATTGAATATTTAAACATTTGTTTTAAACAAAGAAAGAATAGTATATTGAATATTCAAACATTTGTTTTAAACAACTGAAAAATAGTATATTGAATATTCAAACATTTGTTTTAAACAGCGGAAGAATATAATTGAA
The DNA here is from genome assembly GCA_037179515.1 of Halocaridina rubra. Lineage (NCBI taxonomy): Eukaryota > Metazoa > Arthropoda > Malacostraca > Decapoda > Atyidae > Halocaridina > Halocaridina rubra. The sequence goes on from JAXCGZ010011872.1 coordinate 23,024, forward strand.
TATTCAAACATTTGTTTTAAATAACAGAAGAATAGTATATTGAATATTCAAACATTTGTTTTAAACAAAAGAAGAATAGTATATTGAATATTCAAACATTTGTTTTAAACAACGGAAGAATAATATATTCAATATTCAAACATTTGTTTTACACAACAGAAGAATAGTGTCTTGAATATTCAAACAATTGTTTTAAACAAAGGAAGAATAGTATATTGAATATTCAAACAACTGTTTTAAACAAAGGAAGAATAGTATATTGAATATTCAAACATTTGTTTTAAACAACGGAAGAATGGTATATTGAATATTCAAACATTTGTCTTAAACAACGGAAGAATAGTATATTGAATATTCAAACAATTGTTTTAAACGGAAGAATAGTATATTGAATATTCAAACATTTGTTTTAAACAGCCGAATAATAATATATTGAATATTCAAACATTTGTTTCAAACAACTGAAGAATAGTATATATTGAATATTCAAACATTTGTTTTAAACAAAGGAAGAATAGTATATTGAATATTCTAACATTTATTATTATTTATTATTATTTATTATCATTTGTTTTAAACAAAGGATGAATAGTATATTCAACATTCAAACTATAAATGTGAAAGTGTTACCAACTCCATTATTTATTTCCTATCGCAAACAAAGAATTCAATCATCACATTTTTTTTTTAAATGAATGGAAAATATACGAAAGAAGAAAATCCCCAGCATGGTAACAGTGGCAAAAGGTATAAACAATTTCTATATATTGGAAAGGTCAAGATCCCATACTACTTATGTAAACATATCGCACCTGGGCATGGGGTATGTCATTCTTACGCATACATACATACATACATACACACATGCATACATTCATACACACATATATACATACATGAATATATACATACATGCATACATACATATGTACATACATGAATACATCCATACATGCATATGCACATACAAAAACATACATACATACACAAACTCTCTCTTTAACTTACATAGGCAGCAGTAAAAGAAGCTTTCTTGCATAAAAAAATATATATCTTTGTCTTGTCATTCATATCACGACTATGATTGTTTTACTATGTGAAATTTAGGGTCAACATTTCATGTCTTCTGTTGCATCACCATATTGTCCTGACCTGTGCGTATGAGCTGCGTATGTATGCGCGTGCACGCGTGTGTATATGTACTGTGTCGTCTACTGAACACATATTGCACAAAAATATCCCTTAAACACTTCTTTCAGAGGAAAGACTAATTAATATACAAACCACAAACTTTGGTAAATGCAATCTTAGGTCGCTTGCACACCAACGTGGCACGTGGCATGTGGCACGTCAGTTGAAAACGAGCATCCGGAAATATATGTAACCTTTCACACAGAAGTGGCGTGGCACATGTGACATGTCACGCCACTTCTGAGAGAAAGGTTTCATATATTTCCAGTTGTTCGTTTTCAACTGGCGTGCCACGTGGCATGCGACGTGCTACTTTGGTGTGAAAGCGTCCTTAGTCATTTATCTGAAGCCTTTTACAATATTACCATATCACAATACGAAAAATAAAAGTGTTTATGTTAAAAAATTTATGATAATGACTGTTAATCCTTGAGCTAAAATGCTAATCTCTTCACAAGAGCTTGATGCAAAGGAAATTATTGTAATTCCCACTAGCTCTGTAACAATCAAGCCAAGTAAAAAAATCCTGTAATATTTCCTGGGGTTCTGTCACAGAGAAAGCCAATTCCTTTCCTAGGCAAAGAGATCACAAGGACCCTTAAGAATGTTCCGTTCCGGTTTTACGTCACGGACTCCCTTTTCAACCAAGGGCTAGAACATTTGCCTTCTTGCGAAGGACATGTTTTGGCAGATGTAATCGTTACCCTGAGTGCATGCCCTAGCTAACCTCAGACCGTGACAAGGCGCGAACCTTCGAGGACCCTTTAAGAATACATACACTAAATATCAAGATATAAACAATAAACATACAAACAAAACAAAAACAAACAAACTTTATTTCCATTTCAATACAATGGGTATTCGTCAGCCAGGGCAAGCCCCAACCCCCCACTGTGGTGTCCAACCACAGCAGTTCCTGCCAGTAAACAGAGGTATTATGATAACATAAAGCTTGTTTTTCGTCACGGACTCCCCTTTTCAACCAAGGGCTAGGACAGTCGCTCTCAATAAACTTGGGTGGCTGCGGGGAGAAAATAAGGTCGCTTATGCTATTTATGTTTTTGTATTAAAAATTTTGGACCATCATTATCCTAGCTGGCTATTTGATTTAAAAACAGTCAGGGATATAAGGGGAACCAACACAAGACAGAGCAGTGAGCTCTTTATTCACAGAACAAACACAGAAGCAGGTTCAAAGATGATCACTATCAAAGGGGCAACACTCTGGAATAATATTCCAGAGCATCTTAAAAATGCATCCTCCTTCACAGCTTTCAAAGGCAAACTATATAGTTTTCTTTTGGACAAATAGTTGCTGCTCATTAAGAACTAATTATTCTCATTGTAAGGAAACAAATATGGAAATGATGCCGATAATAACGATCCTGTATCTAGTGGCATACTTACTACTTTATTATTAATATTATTGTTAACATTTTTATTACAGCATTATTATTTTCTATGAAAGCTACATTTAATTTAACTATATGTATAACCCTCTTATTTATTAGTTTAATTACATGTCTACTTATAAGTTACTATTAATGTTGAATAACCATTGTACAAAATGGAAATAAATGTTTGTTTGTTTGTCTTGAGAAGAACTTGTTTTGGAAAATGTAATCGTTACCCTGAGTGCATGCCCTTACTAACCTCAGACCGTGGCGGGGCGCGAATCCTCGACCTGACGCCTAAAAGTCGCGGACGCTACAGCTTGAGCCGCGATGACTACAGATATTAGGATAATATAGCAACCAAAAATTCCTATGCTTCTCTAACAAATGTGTCAATTAGCTGATGCAGAAATCAATAAAGGATTTCATGAAGCAAAACAACAAAGATAAAAATTCTGTGACTAATACTAGGCAAGCATGGAAATCTTACTAGCATAATGGACAAATAATTTGTATAATATTGCCAACTCAGCAAAAATCAAGGTATGAACCATTACTGTGTCAATATCTCCACGAAATAGGACTTCGACAAATACAAATATGCAACTCAAGGAAAAAGAAAAAGAAAAAGAAAACAGATTGTTCCGGTTTTACGTCACGGATTCCCTTATCTACCGAGGGCTAGGAAGGTTGCCTTCTTGCGGAGGACTTGTTTTGGCTGATGTAATCGTTACCCTGAGTGCATGCCTTTGCTAACTTCAGACCGTGACGGGGAGCGAACCCTCGACCTGACGCCTCAGAGTCGCGGACACTACCATCAAAAGATAACTTCTTTTAATCTCAAAAATCGATGACATTCCACCAGGGAGCATGAGTTCCCCTTCATGGTTCTCTCCTTTCTCCCCCAGACGACCTATTGGTTACCTTTAACGACAACTACCAGTGTAACGACAACTACCAGTGTCATATTCTGGAGGGTATCCACGTACCATCCGGATCTCCCCATTTTTTTGGGGGGGGGGATCCACGTACCATCCGGATCTCCCCAGGTTTTTTTTTTTTTTCTTTTTTACAGGACGGGCCAAAAAAATAATAAAATGAAACAGCCCTTATCGGGTTTGGGCACGAAGAATACATAAAGTAAAGAGAAACAGATGGAGAGTGTTAAGACTTGTCAGATGTGAAGGGATAATAAAAGAAGTGTAATGAATATCCAAGAATATTCAGTGTAGCTGTAGGCATAGAAAAAGAATTAGAAGGTTATTCACTCTAATGTTTCCGGTTTCACGTCACGGACTCCCTTATCAACCAAGGGCTAGGACGGTTGCCTTCTTGCGAAGGACTTATTTTGGCAGATGTAATCCTTACGCTGAGTGCATGCCTTTGCTAACCTCAGACCGTGACGGGGCGCGAACCCTCGACCTGACGCCTCAGAGTCGGAGACGCTACCGACTGAGCCACGGCGACTACAAGGTAATTCACTCTAATAACTATGGGTATCTATGCTAGAGATATCTAGATATCCCATTACCAACTCAGTTTTTGCTATGGTATTCAAAGCCATTCATTGTAAAAACTCTTGTTATGGTTATCTATATTTTAGATGTTTAGATAATCTATTACCAATTACTATTTCTGAAAAGAGGTTTCTAAGTTTTTTGTTGTTTTCACTCTAAAGGGCTAAACAGACGATCAATATTACTGACAGTATTTCCTGTACTGTCATTATTACTGTCGGTGTGTCCATCATATGGACGTAGTAGTTCACACCAATAGAATAGTGTCAGTATTTTTACTGACAGTAATAATGATCGTCTGTACCCCCCTTAAAAATGATAAATATGGTTCTCTGTGGTAAGATATCTACATATCCCATTACCAAAACTCAATCCGCAATAGGTTTCAAACTCTTCATTCTAAAAGCTATAAGTATGGCTATTAGTGCTACATGTTCCGGTTTTACGTCACGGACTCCCTTTTCTACCAAGGGCTAGGACGGTTGCCATCTTGCGAAGGACTTGTTTTGGCATATGTAATCGTTACCCTGAGTGCATGCCCTTGCTAACCTCAGACCGTGACGGGGTGCGAACCCTCGACCTGACGCCTCAGAGTCGCGGACACTACCATCAAAAGATAACTTCTTTTAATCTCAAAAATCGATGACATTCCACCAGGGAGCATGAGTTCCCCTTCATGGTTCTCTCCTTTCTCCCCCAGACGACCTATTGGTTACCTTTAACGACAACTACCAGTGTAACGACAACTACCAGTGTCATATTCTGGAGGGTATCCACGTACCATCCGGATCTCCCCATTTTTTTTTTGGGGGGGGGATCCACGTACCATCCGGATCTCCCCAGGTTTTTTTTTTTTTTTTTTTTACAGGACGGGCCAAATAAATAATAAAATGAAACAGCCCTTATCGGGTTTGGGCACGAAGAATACATAAAGTAAAGAGAAACAGATGGAGAGTGTTAAGACTTGTCAGATGTGAAGGGATAATAAAAGAAGTGTAATGAATATCCAAGAATATTCAGTGTAGCTGTAGGCATAGAAAAAGAATTAGAAGGTTATTCACTCTAATGTTTCCGGTTTCCGGTTTTACGTCACGGACTCCCTTATCAACCAAGGGCTAGGACGGTTGCCTTCTTGCGAAGGACTTATTTTGGCAGATGTAATCCTTACGCTGAGTGCATGCCTTTGCTAACCTCAGACCGTGACGGGGCGCGAACCCTCGACCTGACGCCTCAGAGTCGGAGACGCTACCGACTGAGCCACGGCGACTACAAGGTAATTCACTCTAATAACTATGGGTATCTATGCTAGAGATATCTAGATATCCCATTACCAACTCAGTTTTTGCTATGGTATTCAAAGCCATTCATTGTAAAAACTCTTGTTATGGTTATCTATATTTTAGATGTTTAGATAATCTATTACCAATTACTATTTCTGAAAAGAGGTTTCTAAGTTTTTTGTTGTTTTCACTCTAAAGGGCTAAACAGACGATCAATATTACTGACAGTATTTCCTGTACTGTCATTATTACTGTCGGTGTGTCCATCATATGGACGTAGTAGTTCACACCAATAGAATAGTGTCAGTATTTTTACTGACAGTAATAATGATCGTCTGTACCCCCCTTAAAAATGATAAATATGGTTCTCTGTGGTAAGATATCTACATATCCCATTACCAAAACTCAATCCGCAATAGGTTTCAAACTCTTCATTCTAAAAGCTATAAGTATGGCTATTAGTGCTACATGTTCCGGTTTTACGTCACGGACTCCCTTTTCTACCAAGGGCTAGGACGGTTGCCATCTTGCGAAGGACTTGTTTTGGCATATGTAATCGTTACCCTGAGTGCATGCCCTTGCTAACCTCAGACCGTGACGGGGTGCGAACCCTCGACCTGACGCCTCAGAGTCGCGGACACTACCATCAAAAGATAACTTCTTTTAATCTCAAAAATCGATGACATTCCACCAGGGAGCATGAGTTCCCCTTCATGGTTCTCTCCTTTCTCCCCCAGACGACCTATTGGTTACCTTTAACGACAACTACCAGTGTAACGACAACTACCAGTGTCATATTCTGGAGGGTATCCACGTACCATCCGGATCTCCCCATTTTTTTTTTGGGGGGGGGATCCACGTACCATCCGGATCTCCCCAGGTTTTTTTTTTTTTTTTTTACAGGACGGGCCAAATAAATAATAAAATGAAACAGCCCTTATCGGGTTTGGGCACGAAGAATACATAAAGTAAAGAGAAACAGATGGAGAGTGTTAAGACTTGTCAGATGTGAAGGGATAATAAAAGAAGTGTAATGAATATCCAAGAATATTCAGTGTAGCTGTAGGCATAGAAAAAGAATTAGAAGGTTATTCACTCTAATGTTTCCGGTTTCCGGTTTTACGTCACGGACTCCCTTATCAACCAAGGGCTAGGACGGTTGCCTTCTTGCGAAGGACTTATTTTGGCAGATGTAATCCTTACGCTGAGTGCATGCCTTTGCTAACCTCAGACCGTGACGGGGCGCGAACCCTCGACCTGACGCCTCAGAGTCGGAGACGCTACCGACTGAGCCACGGCGACTACAAGGTAATTCACTCTAATAACTATGGGTATCTATGCTAGAGATATCTAGATATCCCATTACCAACTCAGTTTTTGCTATGGTATTCAAAGCCATTCATTGTAAAAACTCTTGTTATGGTTATCTATATTTTAGATGTTTAGATAATCTATTACCAATTACTATTTCTGAAAAGAGGTTTCTAAGTTTTTTGTTGTTTTCACTCTAAAGGGCTAAACAGACGATCAATATTACTGACAGTATTTCCTGTACTGTCATTATTACTGTCGGTGTGTCCATCATATGGACGTAGTAGTTCACACCAATAGAATAGTGTCAGTATTTTTACTGACAGTAATAATGATCGTCTGTACCCCCCTTAAAAATGATAAATATGGTTCTCTGTGGTAAGATATCTACATATCCCATTACCAAAACTCAATCCGCAATAGGTTTCAAACTCTTCATTCTAAAAGCTATAAGTATGGCTATTAGTGCTACATGTTCCGGTTTTACGTCACGGACTCCCTTTTCTACCAAGGGCTAGGACGGTTGCCATCTTGCGAAGGACTTGTTTTAGCATATGCAATCGTTACCCTGAGTGCATGCCCTTGCTAACCTCAGACCGTGACGGGGTGCGAACCCTCGACCTGACGCTTCAGAGTCGCGGACGATACCGTTTGAGCCACTACTGCTATTAGTGCTACATATAATTAGATACCCCAATAACATTTCTGCAATGGGTTTCAATGTTATTTTTCTTTCTAAAACCTATTGGTACGGTTATTTGCTTCTGAGATATCTAGATAATCTCTAGCTTAGCAGCTCTCTTTCTCCGATGGGTTCCAAAGTGTGTACATATTAAAATCACTTCAAGAACTTTATATTTGCGTGTTGGTAAGTTCTCCAACAATCATCTCCAAGCACGTTTATGTATCATTTCTACGTACAGCTCTAAATCTGTCTCTTTTGGTGGTCAAATGCTATGAAATTATAAACACAAAAATTTTCGTCCCAAAAGCTGTTTATATATTATTACGAATTTATCAAGTGCAATGTTTTATGATCATGTTTGCGTGTGTGTGTGTGTGTGTGTGTGTGTAAATTGGGATACTCCAGCATCGATGTATATCTAATGAAAATATTAAACATCGTCAAAATATCTCTATCCCAGAACTAAAATATCTCTCTCTCTCTCTCTCTCTCTCTCTCTCTCTCTCTCTCTCTCTCTCTCTCTCCTCTCTCTCTCTCTCTCTCCTATAGATGTGAATGTATTCGTTTGTACGTGTAGTGGTCCTGTCCCGTCGTTCCCTAGACAACCCATAAAACTTTATACTGCCCTGATGCCGCACTACACCCTCTAGAAATGGGTCGTTTCGCAGACGACCATATTTTTAAATGTGTCGTTGATCTCGCTGAAAAGTCGTAATGTTTAGTCTTTATGTGCCCACTGAGGAGGTAATGATGAAAGAATGGAGCGATGGCACTTCCAGGGAACAAGAGTATCACAAGACGAAGAGGAAGAGGAAGAGGAGGCAGAAGACCAAGAGGAGGCAGAAGACCAAGGAGGGCAAGGACATCTACCCCCCACCCCACCCCACCCAACCAGAATGCATGCATTAACCAGCCTTTTTTTTTCATTTTTTTCCTTAAGTCTGATAATGCAAAAACAAACAAAGTATTCTCGTGGTATGGTTGTAAATCGTTGCTGTTAAGGGTTATTCCCGTTTTTAAGAGTCGAGAGCACTATCACTTGTACAGCTTAAAAGAAAAAGGATGACCATGGCAGGCAGGAGCTTACTTTTTTCCACGTTCTTTTTTTTTCACGTTTTCTTTTGCTTTTCTTTCTCTTTCAGTCATCTCCGTTCTTTTCATTATGTATCATCTGTAGTTGAGCAGTTTTACAGTTTTACACAAACACACACACACAGATGATGCAAAGATTGTGAAGAAAGTAAAAAACGAGAACAATGGTAGAGAACTTCAGGAGGATCTAAATAATCTGCATGAGTGGTCAGAAAAGTGGCTAATGAAATTCAATACCTCAAAATGTAAGGTAATGAGAATGGGTACAAGTGCAAGAAGGCCCAAGCTTGACTACTCGGTGGCTGGAGTACAACTTCAGGAGACAGAAAATGAGAGAGATCTAGGAGTAAACATATTGGCAGATTTGTCTCCAGAAATACATATAAATGGCGTAGTAAGGGCAGCATATGCATTCTTATCAAATGTAAGGGTAGCCTTCAGGCACATGGACAAGGAAATGTTCAGAAATATTTATGTAACCTATGTGAGGCCAAAACTCGAATATGCAGCCCCCTTTTGGAATCCGCACTTGAAAAAGCACATAGCTAAGCTTGAAAAAGTTCAAAGACATGCCACAAAACTGGTGCCAGAAATACGCAATCTCGGTTATGATGAGAGGCTGAGGGAATTAGACTTGCCATCACTCGAAGCTAGAAGAGTAAGGGGGGATATGGTGACAGTCTTTAAATTCCTTCATGGTTATGATAGAGTGGATAGGGATCGATATTTCGATATGGCTGGCTCTAGAACTAGAGGTCATAGTTTGAAGCTTCGGAAGAAAACTTGTTTGCAGGATGTAAGGAAATACTTTTTCAGTGTAAGAGTAGTTGATAATTGGAATTCGCTAAGCGAGGAGGTAGTTAATGCTACCTCAATCCATAGTTTTAAGGACAGGTATGATAAGTATCACTAAGTCTAAAAATGGAACCGATCAGGAGACGGGAAGATACGAGCTTTGGGCTCTTTCCCGTAAACACAATTAGGTAATCACAATTAGGTAATCACACACTTGGGCTCTTTCCCGTAAGCACAATTAGGTAATCACACAGGTGAGGAAATGAGGAGGATAAAAGTTGGGATGAAACGACATGGGAGACGGTGGGAGAAGAAAGGAAGGAAAAGAGATGGCAGTGGTAGTGTGAGGAGGTGGAGGCAGAGGAGGTGGTAGTGGAGGTGGAGGAGGAGGAGGAGGAAGAGCTCAAAGGTAGTAGTGATATTGCAAAGGCTAGAAATGAGTTGACAGATGGGCTGTAAATCAGGTTATTACGCCCATTTCCCGCCGTAACTGCACACAACCAGTGAGGTGCTACGAGGGGAGGTGAGGGGTTAGAAGGGATAGGTACGCACAGAGGGGGAGAGTAGGGAGGTGAGGGGTTAGGAAGGATAGGTACGCACAGAGGGGGTGAGTATACCTACATATATCACGCCATCATTGGCTAGCTCATTCCACATTTTTATCGCTAACATGCTGATAGATTGGCTATAAATTATGCCGGCGACATACTATTGGCACTCAATTCTTATGCGAAATGGATAATAATTTTTTTTCATTATATCCGGCCGCGTGAGTTATTTCTTTACACGTGTTTACGGAGTATTACACGCTTGTTGAAATACATACACATAAATATGTACATGAGTAAATAGACAGGTATTTGTAATAACAACATCTTTGGGGATACTGATGATAGATACTATCATAAAATTAGAAGAGGAAGTGCTCCATGCCCAAATAAATGGAGGGTTGGCGCCGGTAATGGTATCCGGCTGTAAAACTTTCAACGAATATCGACAGAGAAGTTTTCATATTGCTAGTGACACACAGCGATCCAATATGAACTGGGGGAAAAAGTGTCTATAAAGAAGAAAGAGGTGAGGAAGGTTATATATGACTGGGCCCTTGGCAACCAGCAAAGCAAAAGGTACGCATGTCATAAAATGAACTGGCGTGAGGCTGTGTGAGGCAGCAAAGGAAGAGGGGCCTTGACATCCAGCAAGGCGAAAGGCGTGCAAGATCAAAACAAAATGAAAGTGTGAAGAGGTATAAATATACTTTAGAAAATAGTCACCAAGTGAAAAATCTAAACGACCAGGTGAATCTGTCAAAGAAAACTTAAAAATCTGGGTTTGTTCAGTAATTGGAGTAGGCTCGATAGAACAAGTGTGAGCGCATAGTGAACGCAGAAAACATACGACAGAATGTAATGAATTTCTTCATTTCTTGCTTCGACAGCGATCAAATCTAAACATGGGGAAAGCTGATGATGAAGTAATGATTGTCATAAATTGCAAAAATACATTATATAGATTGGACATTTATATCAAAAGGAGTGCCTGCGTGCACATGTCCCAAAATATACAGAAGAAGAAGAAGAAGAAGAAGAAGAAGAAGAAGAAGAAGAGCGTAGAATAAAAACACGAGGAAAGAAGAAGAAGAAGAAGAAGAGCGTAGCATAAAAAAAAAACGAGGAAAAAAGAAGAAGAAGCATACATTCCCCTCCCCTCTTCCTCTCCCATCCATTCATCCATCATGAAATTGGTCACTTTGAAGTCTGTGCTACAGTCATGCATAGGAAGAGGAGGAGGGGAGGGAGAGGGAGGAGGAGGAGAGGGTAAAGGGTGGGTATTTTATTACCGTTATTAGTAGCCGTAACGTTACACAGGATGCTCGTGAGACTCGTAACGTTTTTACGGGAGAAGCTCTCTCTCTCTCTCTCTCTCTCTCTCTCTCTCTCTCTCTCTCTCTCTCTCTCTCTCTCTTAAGGGTTTTACGCCACCCCGATACGACCCCAGCAACGACCTGCTTACGTTGTATATAAACTATATAGACTTTATCTCTCTCTCTCTCTCTCTCTCTCTCTCTCTCTCTCTCTCTCTCTCTCTCTCTCTCTCTCTCTCTCTCTCTCTCTCTCTCTCTCTCTCTCTCTCTCACACACACACATACAAACACACTGAAGCACACACACAGCAGAGCCATTCTTAATTCGATTTACGTTTTATTTACTTATTTATTTAACTATTTTTGCACAATTATATTTGATTTCTCTAATGTAAAAGTTTCCAATATAATTGGATAAATTGATCTTGTTTTCGAAATTAATTATATATATATATATATATATATATATATATATATATATATATATATATATATATATATATATATATATATATATATATATATATATATATATATTATATATATATATATATATATATATATATATATATATATATATATATCCAAAATTCATCGAACTCTCAAAGGTCAAGTCTCTTGATCATTGCCAAAATATCAGTAATAATAATAATAATAATAATAATAATAATACTTTATTTCCAACATACATTGGGTATTCAAATATGGGTGTACAATTAAAATTTACAAGTAAAATCTTCCTTTAAGAGTAACTTCTTAAGATTATATTTAAAAGTATACACTGAACCAGCATTTTTTAGTTCTCTGGGAAGCTGATTATATAAATGAGGTCCACGAATGTTTATATCTCTTGAGCCAATATCAGTTTTAGACCTTCGTACTAATAAATCTTCCCCTTGACGGGTAGTTAACCCGGTAACTGAGCTTACTGTAGAAAAATTATACAAGCAATCAGGAATATTGTTTCTTAGTATATTAAAAACAAAGGTACATATATCAAAAACATATTTATCTCTAATCTTTATCCATTCTAGATCTTTTAAAACAGGAGAGATGTGCTCGTATTTTCTTACATTGCCAACAGCCACTCGTGCTGCAAAGTTTTGTAACTTTTGTATTCTTTGTAATTGAGTCTTATTTGTACATCCCCAAACTTTGAGACAGTAATTAATTAAACTCATAGCTAAGGACTGGACAATTATTATACGAGTTGATGTTTCAAATGAGTCTTTTACCCTATTTAGATATATTAGAGTACCCATTACTTTTTTATAAATTTCATCTATATGCATTTCAAAATTCATGTAACGGTCAAAATAGACACCTAGGTTCTTTACCGAGTTCATTGGCTTAATGATATTACCGTTAAAATTTATATGAAGATTGTCATCAACTTCTGATAATAATTGTCTGGATCCGATAAGAATAGATTGGGTTTTAGTTTCATTAAGTAACAGACCATTTTTTAGAAAGTAACGTTTAGCCATATACAAAATTTCTTCTGCTCTACGAATAATATTTTCTAAATCATTAATTTCTCCTTCAATTAAGATTTGAGTATCGTCAGCATATTGAATGACATAACAGTTAGGTAAATATTTTACTAGATCGTTTACATATATTAGAAAAAGTATAGGTCCTAGGATCGATCCCTGAGGGACCCCAAACAATACCTTCTTGGAACTTGAAACTGTATCTTTTATTCTGACTGACTGGTAGCGGTTTTTTAAATAGTTCTCGAACCAGCTTGGGTCAATGTTCATTTTTTGCATTTTTCTAATAATATACTATGGTTTACACTATCAAAAGCTTTAGAAAGATCGAGTAGTAGTAGCAATGATATTTTCTTATTATCTATATTTTTGTATATTTCATCTGATATTTTCAATAAGGCAGTTTCAGTTGATAATTTTGGCCTGAAACCGTGTTGACTTTTTGCAATAAGTTTATTTTTTTCAAGAAACTCACTTAACTGATTTGCAACAATCTTTTCAAGTATCTTTGATAAAATTGGTAGTAAAGAGATTGGTCTATAGTTAGAGACGTCGTCAGGATTTCCATTTTTAAAACCAGGAATTACATGGGGATTTTTCCATAAATCTGGGTAGATATTGGTAACTATGGAAGTATTGATTATTACCGTCAGATAATAAGCTATTACAAATAATGAATCTCTAATAAAACGAAAACAAATTCCATCTGATCCATATGCATTAGAGTCTTTCATATTAGTTTTTCCATTTATATAGAGGGTAGTTGTTTTTCACTAGCCTCTAGGAGCCAAGTGCTTGAATTTTTATCAAAGTTTTACTGTCGGATGCCCTTTCTGGTATCGACTCTCTCCAATTTATCCGGACCTTGAACTTGCACCGAGTTCAGATGGGATGTTTCCCAGACGGTTAAATTAAAATGTAACAATTATTACATGAAATGCCACCAGCAAAGAAAGAAAAAACAAGGAATCTCAAAATATGGGGCAACAACAATCACACAAAAAAATATTAAAAAATATATATTACAAAAATGAAAAAAGTACATTGCGGTACCGTAATGGCATACAACAGCTATGAAAGAGAGAGAGAGAGAAAAAAAGACGCGAATGAGTACTCAAGCCACATAGGGAGAAATAACGATGTTAAGGCTCATTCAAACACACACACACACACACGATGGCTAATTAAGATGTGAATGAGACGTCAGCTGTTTTAAGAGCTAAACCACGAGGCTCTTTTCTGCTTTACGGACTTTCGCGCGTTTTTATTTTTATTATCTAATTTTGCTATTCTCTTTTTTTTTAATGCAACGGAACTTGGCCTTATTAATATAATGAATAATTATGCCTAAGTATTAAGTAGTGTAATATACCTCAATAGTTGGAAAACGTTATTTCGCTCTTTCTCTAAATCTATCTCTGTATATATATATATATATATATATATATATATATATATATATATATATATATATATATATATATATATATATATATATATATATATATATATATATATATACCTCTCTCTCTCTCTCTCTCTCTCTCTCTCTCTCTCTCTCTCTCTTATCCACCCATTAGCAGCAAAGAACTCTTTTTACGTTTTACTGCCATTATTGCATTTCATCAGAGCGCATAAAACCCTGATGATAAAGCAAACTGGCCCTTAAGATATATAAACCATAAGGGTCAAGCTATGTAAGGGGGGAGAGAGAGAGAGAGAGAGAGAGAGAGAGAGAGAGAGAGGAGAGAGAGAGAAGAGAGAGAGAGAGAGAGAGAGAGAGAGAGAGAGAGAAGAGAGAGAGAGAGAGAGAGAGAGAGACTATTGCTGGTCGCTAATTCAGCTAATCTTAGCTCTAATGAAAAGGATGGAAAAAGGTCAAATTTCACACTTAATGTTCGGTATTATATGATACGCCTTCTAGGAATCTAGGTCTTGTGAGGATTTCCTAGTAAATGCAAGTACCTTCATTTTGGGGCCTAACTTCTAAATGCTCAAAACTAAAAGATGTACGTAATAATAATAATAATAATAAATTATAATAATAATAATAATAATAATAATAATAATAATAATAATAATAATAATAATAATAAGTGATAATAATAATAATAATGAATCCGCGGAATAACTGGAGTCTGGAATAACTTTATATCTAGCTAGACACAAGACAGTTAAGTTGCGGTTTTACGTCACGGACTCCCTTTTCTAGCAAGGGCTAGGACGGTTGCCTTCTTGCGAAGGACTTGTTTTGGCAGATGTAATCGTTACCCTGAGTGCATGCCCTTGCTATCCTCAGACCGTGACGGTGCACGAACCCTCGACCTGACGCCTCAGAGTCGCGGACGCTACCGCATGAGCCACGGCGACTACTCACACAAGACAGTTAAGTAAACTTTTCTTTTTTTTTATCAACACAGAAGCAAATATTAATAAAATTGTTGAAAAATTCAGAAAAATCTTCTTTAAAACCGGTAAAAAAAATTGGTCTCCAATCTATCTATACAAGGCCTCATTCCCCTTTGTAAAGAGGGTGGCCGAGCCAAGAAACACATTCACCACAATCCACATACCTTAACTACTCCTTTTAGCTCCTTGGGAATAAAGGATTCCAACATTCCCCCCCCCTACCACCCTGCTTGAGGTCATATATAAAACTAAAAATTATTCATTTGATGATGATCCTCTGTCTCCTTCGTAGCTCTTGTAAAAAATAAAGAAAAATAATAATAAATTTCCAAAGAACCAAAATATAAAATTCCTTTTGATTTTTTTATGTTTTATATGTCACTATTCCTCCCCAAATGGGGTTGGTCGCAGATGGACTGAGACTGGGGAATAAAGGCTGGATGATGCTCTTCCTATCGCCTCGACGTGAGTTCGAAAGCGGGTATGTCACATCCCAGGTTGAGCTTCTAACAATACGCTATGGTGGTCCCCCATCGAATTCCTTTGAATAAATAGCTAAAAAAAAAAAAACTTTTGAGAATGTTGAAATCCAAAAATTATTGATAAGGAACAAAACTCTGGATAAGACCACGAGAAAGCTATTATTATAATTATTATAATAATAATAATATTATTATTATTATTATTATTACTACTACTACTACTACTACTACTACTACTACTACTACTACTATTATTATTATTATTATAACTATTGCATTTACTATCATTATTATCATAATTACTATCATTTTTTATTTTTGCTTCTATTATTATCATTATTATTACTATTGATCAAAACTAACGCCCGCCAGATCCGTCCCCATAAACCTAAAAAAAAAATTTCCTTGACAATGCACAAAAACTAAAAACAAAACAAATAAAATAAGAGGCAATTCCAAAACAATATGAATACCCAAAACTACAAAAAAAACAAATACAAAATTTAAGAAATGATGAAGACATCTATTTTTACACCTCGAAGACTCTTATATCACCATTAGGAGATTGAAGGCCGGGAAGGAGGGAGGTAGGGGGGGAGAGAAAGGGGTTAGATGAGAAAAGGAGCGAGTGCTGCATCTTGGCAATTCAAAAGCCCCCCCCAATGTTCCCATCTCCCCCCCTTTTTGCATCATACGCCATAAGCTTTCCATTATCTCCGATGACCTCATCAGTATCTCTCCATGAAGAAATGCCACAGAGGGAATAGGAGAGGGGGGGAATAGGAGGGAGAGGGAAAAGGAGAGGGAGAGGGGAAAAGGAGAGGGAGAGGGGAAACGGAGAGGGAGAGGGAAAAGGATAGGGAGAGGGAATAGGAGAGGGAGAGGGAAAAGGAGAGGGAATGGAGAAGGGAGGTGGGAAGGAGACATGGAACTGCACAGGAGGTCCTGAGAGGGACATATGGGACTGAAAGAGGTACTGGAAGAAGACATGGGCCAGAGGAGGTCCTAGATGGGAGACATGGAAGTGAATGAGGTCCTGGAAGGTAGTAGCTATAAGGAGAGAAGCAATGAGGGATAAAGATGGCAAAAGGCGTACAGAGAGGACGACAATGGAGGTGAAAAGGAGGAGGAGGAGGAGGAGGAGGAGGAGGAGGAGGAGGAGGAGGAGGAGGAGGAGGAGGAGGAGGAAGGCCACAACCTTCCACACCATCGTGCAATATTGAACAGAGGGGCTGGGGTGGTGTGTGACAGTGCACACAAATACACACACACACCCACACACACACACACAGACAGAGGAGAAGGGGGAGTCACGAGCATATGGTTCTTTCCAGTAAGCACAATCAGGTAATTACACACTTCACTGTTTAAACCATTAACTCAATTGCGATCCATGCAACATCAATAACACCTCATCCAACACATTCGCAACATCAATAACACTTCATTCAACACATGCTCAACATCACACATCACCTATTAGCACTTCTCTGGATAAAAACCAAATATAAGTAATTATTAATTCTGAAGATGACGATGATTATAAAATTATATTCTCATGTAAGTACATAGAAAACTCTGTTTTTGTACTGTTTTCTGTATCAGAAACGGAAAGAACCGATAATTACTACAGCTACAAAGAACCTAAGAAAGTTATATAAAAGAACTGGAGTCGTATTACACCTTACAAGTTATTAATGAATCCAAAGAATATCTGGAGAACATTTGTACATTTAAGTACATTTAAAGGGCACCAAAACTTAAAGAAACAAGTTTTAAGAGAAGTTAGTAGTTCAAGAAAATGAATTTGGGATTACTTGTACATCAAGAGCAAGGCTTAAAAATTTTGAGTTTCTTTTTTTTTATTTACAGATTTTTTTTTTTATCTTATTCGTAAGTCAATGTTAAACTTTCATGAACAATAAAATGCTCTGAATATAAACTTTCAAAAAAATTATGAAGTAGTAAATAAATAAGAGTAAATTTTGCGTATAAATTTAAAAAACCAACGTCAGTGCATAACCAACAATGCTATAAATAATAATAATAATAATAATAATAATAATAATAATAATAATAATAATAATTACCCAAACATAACTTAAGAAAAATAAATAAAAATAATATTCAAATACGCAAAAAACTCAGCAAATATGAATCATACAGAAGACAGACTCTCAGCTGATGTACAGAATACGTCATTTTCCGCTCTCAACCCTCCGTTTTTTTCCAACCCTCTCCCCCTCTTTTCCCCTTTCCCTCCCTTCCTACAGGTAATTTATTTCCATTTCCAACACCAGTTTTCTCTTCACTCCTCCATACTCCGTCTCTGATGGAAACCTCTTAACATTTCATCCCTATCTGTATGCTCCACCTTTTCCCCCTAACTATATTCTCCTCTCATTCTTCCTAAATACATTCTCCACGCCAACCCCTAACTACATTCTCCAACCACTCTCTCCTAACTACATTCTCCATCTCTACCCCAGAACTACATTCTCCTAACCTAACACTTACTACATTCTCGTCCCCTCCATTACCTCCTAACTACATTCTCCATCCCCTATCCCTAACTACATTCTCCTCCCCTAACCCCTAACACCATTTTCTCTTACTCCCCAATATCTTTATTCTTAATAATAACTCCTCCCATACATATTCTCCTCCCCACTTCCTCAAATACATACTCCACCCCTCCCATACATATTCTCCTCCCCACTTCCTCAAATACATACTCCACCCCTCCCCCACCCCATCTACATTCTCCCCCATCCTTAACTACAATCTCCACCCCTCCCCCAAACTACATCCTCAATAACTCTCCCCTAACTACAGTCTCCATCCCTCCAAAACTCCTCTCTCTACTCCTTCCCCTAACTACATTCTCCACCATCCCTAACTACAATCTCCACCTCTCCAATGAAATACATTTTCCACCCCTCCCCAAACTACATTTTCCCCCTCCCCATCTACATTCTCAACTACTACCCCTATCAACATTCTCCCCCCTTATCCCCCAACATTTGGGAGGGAAGTCTCATTAATGTCTCTCTCATCTCCCTCCACACTCCCCCCCACCTGTGCCATTCCATCTACAGAGCCTTTCTATCCATCCCCTCAAGACTAATTCCCGAAGTGCTCTCGCGTAGGCCTATCATATCGACCGCTTTCTCAGCCTCTCTCAGTAATATTTCTTCTTTTATTTAAAATATATGTTCTATAACAGCACCAAATATATATAAATAAATAAATTAAAATCGAGTGTTTAATTGTTTTCTATATACTTTGAAAATGTCATTATTGGTGTGTAAGAGACGTTCCAATTTAGAATAATTATTAAATTGCATGATATTGTTGAGAGAGAGAGAGAGAGAGAGAGAGAGAGAGAGAGAGAGAGAGAGAGAGAGAGAGAGAGAGAGAGAGAGAGAGAGAGAGAGAGAGCTCTGATTTATATATACCTGAAATTATCTGATCAGCGCTTAGATCTTGAATTACACTCAGTTATAATAATAATAATAACAATAATAATAATAATAATAATAATAGTAATAATAATAATAATCTATATACCTGAGCCATTTTCCACTTATAAGGAGAGTGTGTGAGTCAAGGGGAAGAGAAAGTACAGAGGAGGGAATTCTCAGTCCCTTCGCTCAGCCCCTATTTAGTCGACTGTTACGAAATGAAGGGGAACACACATTAAATACTCTAGGCCCCTCACTCAAGGGGAAGAAGATATATATATATATATATATATATATATATATATATATATATATATATATATATATATATATATATATATATATATATAATTTTGTCATTAAACAATATTTATTGAAAAAAAAAAAATTCTCTCTCTCTCTCTCTCTAAAACACTTAAAAGTCTGCCAAGAAGAAAGATGTGATGAGGAAACGCGGGTCCATTTGAAGGCGCCTCAGGGAGAAAAGGGTTTTGGGATGAAAATGATAGGTGTGGGAGGGGGGGGGGACAAGGAGTGAATGTGTTGGGGGAGGAGGCCATACACGACTATATGACCTTGAGAGCACACCACGTGATTAGATCCCCAAAATACATTGTGCAACATAACGTTAGACCGTGACGTCATACGAAAGAGTAGATTCAATGTGGGGTCTAGAATTCCAGATCCTAAAACACAGTTATTAAGACCACCATTTTCTCCTCTACATCCAAAGAGGACACGAAACTGGAGGAAAGGTGAGAGAGAAGAGGGAAACGAAGGGCACTCTGAGGAAAACAAAAATGGCACTAAGAGAAAAAAAGAAAAAATGGGTCTGAGAGAAAAAACAATAGGATGGGTGGGGTGGAGAGGGGACGGTGGGTGGCATGGGAGGCGGGTGGAAGTATTCACATGGGTGTGATATATTACACAATGATATCCGAAGCAAGTTTCTCATTCAACACCACCCAAAACACACTGACAACACACACATACTAATGCCATTTATCAAATGAAGCTATTAAACGCGGGCTGAAACGACTGCGCCAAGCAATTGTGGCAGTGCGTTATGGATCATTGCGGATGGGTTATGAGCTTTGTTGATGGGCTGACGGATGGGTTAATGGTATGGTGTGATGGGAGGTGGTAACTGTGTGAAGGTAAGTTGCAACGTAGTGGTAACACGCAATGCTGGGTCACAGGTGTGACCGCTGAAGTGTTCTAATAACGTAGTAACAAGAGGTTGGTAACAACAATGGCCCTTTAGAGATGGATGAGCTGAACTGATCAAGGCACGGTTCTCTGTTCCATATACAATACTACACTTTAATTCCCCTAAGGAAGGGAGGTAAGAATACTTTCTACGTGTTCCCTTGCGTGTCGTAAAAGTCGACTCAATGGGGCGGAGCGAAGCCACTGGGAATCCCCTCATCTGTATTAACTTCCCGCAAATCTTGCTATTTTGCTCTGACTCACCCACCCTCCATACAATGGGGAATATGGCTCTTATACATGGATATAGACTTTGTAGTCTCCGTGGCTAAATGGTAGCGTCCGCGACTCTGAGGCGGCAGGTCGAGGGTTCGCGCCCCGTCACGGACTGAGGTTAGTAAGGGCATACACTAAGGGTAACGATTACATCTGCCATAACAAGTCCTTTGCAAGAAGGCAACCGTCCTAGCCCTTAGCAGAAAAGGGAGTGCGTGACGTAAAACCGAATCCATCCAAGAGTGCCATCGAGGGTACTGAACTCTGTAGTAGCTGGGAATCTTCCCCTCCAACGTGCTGCCAAACCACGTGTTCAATTTCCAGAGGCCTTCTTTCTGAGGTTCTATAGCTTCCACCTACAGAGAAAAAGATGGTTATGGGCTGAATGGGCGGTATAGGGGGCGGTTGTATGATGGGGGTATGGGGGAGATAAGCACCTTCTGGAATCCTGCCGGAGTTTATGTGTCTGTGTATGGGATATATGGGCGTGTGTGCGAGCGTATATGCGTTCCGTCGTCTAGTGGGTCGTCGGCCTGGTAATGGGGCGGTCGCTTTAAGGCCGACCACCAGAGGGGATCAATAGGCCGTCCTCCTCCGCCCACGGCAAAGGCCTCCACGCAACACTTAAATGGCCTCATCATATACCCATCACAAGAGGTCTATGCCACGCAATGCCCATTGCTACAGAACATGCAAATGCTTTTGCTATCGAAAATAACGATAGTCTTAACTCGCCTAAAATTTCATTATTTCTTTGTTCGACCATAAAACCGGAATTAGTAACAAGTATGGCAGCAAAGTAGAAAAAAAAAATGAAAGGCGAGATGAGTAAAAATTATTTTTGTTTCATTATCTACATACACGCAACTTTGAAAAGCACCAAATACATATTACACAATATTTGTTTTTTGTTTTTTTAATATAAGCAAAAGTAATAAGTGTGAATATGCAGTTACTCTACCAATCAAACGGTCTCTAAAATGCTTTTAAACTTATACACAATGTTGAAAAATTTCTGCATTAGCCATTTACATGAACAAAGAAAACAAGCAGTGTAAAAAAAAAACAATTAAAAATAAAATCTTCACTCACAAGCTAACATTCCTTGATGGTACAAACAACCGGCTCATATTCCGACAAATAAACAAAGACAACAACAACAACAAAATATCAACATTCCAAATTCATTTCCACAGATGGTTATTACTGTCAAGGGACTTCCAGTACAAAAGGTACAACCTCCCCAGATCCGACAACAAAAATGAGGACAAGGTCAAGCTATTCAAATCAGGTTCTGGAATCCTTCCAGAGGGGTCTTAATATTGAACTTTTTTAGGCAGTCCCTCAGATCAAAGAGTCTTGAGACGAGTTACAGTCACCACGCGATGAGAATGACACAAATTTTCGACAACACGAAGCTGGAGTCTGACAATGACACGCCCATAAAAATGACATGAAGATAAAGGGAAAAAAATCATCTATCAATATATAAGTGCAGTGAATAACAAATTACAACAATGGTAATATACACTAAATACACTATCATATATATATATATATATATATATATATATATATATATATATATATATATATATATATATATATATTTTTTTTTTTTTTTTACATGTAAACCCATTATTTCGATATAAAAAAAACAATTACTTCTGCTATAAAATTATACATATTCCTTGATGCAATACTTTGTAAAGTTAGTTTGATGTCCTTTGATTACTTTTTTTTTGTACATGTAAACCCATTATTTCGATATTAAAAATAAACAATTAATTTTGCTATAAAATTATACATATTCCTTAATCCAATCCTATGTAAAGTTAGTTTGATGTCCTTTGATTACTGGATATCGATCACACCATCCAAAAACACCTCAAAAACAATAAAAATCTTAAACACCTCAATAACAATAAAAATCTTAAACACCCCCAAAAACAATAAAAATCTTTGTTTAAACAGCGGTTGCATCAGCCACTATTTCCAGAGCCTCTGAAGAAGTAAATACAAGAGTCTGCGATGGGTACCTGAAGGTTATTACTAGGAGTCTTATGAGCAGAGACGCGAGGCTATGAGGTGTGGTGGGTAATGGCCTGGGACGGAATCCCCCAAAGACTCACAGATGAGAGACTAGGAACAAAGAACACAAGGGGAAGAGTATTAAAATGGACAGGGTAAAAATGCCGAGACATAAAGATATAAAAACTTCATAGTTTAAAATAAATTGAACTATTGGCATGATTAGCATTTGTAGGGGAAGATTAGCAAAAATATACTTTGGCTTATTAAGAGAAATGCATCCAGGGCAGATTATTGTGTCAGATATATTGCTTTCATACTTTTGAATAATTAAAGTATTGGCATGATTAGCATTTGAAGGGGAAGATTAGCAAAAATATACTATGGTTTATTCAGAGAAATGCATTCAGAGCAGATTACTGTGTCAGATTTTATATTTTCATACTTTTAAATAATCTAATTGTTAGTATGATTAGCAAGTGAAGGGGAAGATTAGCAAAAATATACTCTGGCTTATTCAGAGAAATGAATCCAGGGCAGATTACTGTGTCAAATTTTGTATTTTCATACTTTTAGAAAATTAAATTTAGCATGATTAGCAAGTGAAGGGAAGATTAGCAAAAATATACTCTGGCTTATTCAGAGAAATGCATCCAGGGCAGATTATTGTGTCTGGGTTAGTCATTTCATACGTTCGAATAATTAGACTGTTAGTATGATTAGCAATTGAAAGGGAAGCTTAGCACAAATATTCTCTGGTTCATTCAGAGAAATGCATCCAGGGCAGATTAATGAGTCAACTTTAGTACTTTCATAATTTTAAAAAATTAAACTGTTCGTACGATTAGCAACTGAAGGGGAAGATTAGCTCAAATATTATTTGACTTGCTCACAAATATGCATCCAGGGCAGATTATTGAATAAAATATAATACTTTCATAGTTTTAAATATTTAAACTGTTAGTACGATTAGCATCTGAAGGGGAAGATTAGCACAAATATCCTTTGGCTTTTTCACAGAAAAGCATTCTATTCTTATTTTTTACGTCACGGACTCCCTTTTCTACTAATGGCTAGGACGATTGCCTTCTTGCGAAGGACTTGTTTTGGCAGATGTAATCGTTACCCTGAGTGCATGCCCTTGCTAACCTCAGACCGTGACGGGGCGCAAACCCTCGACCTGACGCCTGAGAGTCGCGGACGCTACCGTATTCTATTCTTATATACGGAAATATCAAATGTATCCACAATTCCAGGTCGAAATTCACTGAAACGAGTAACAGACGATATCGGTTTCTGCTTTGGGTAAAGAACATTAATTAGGAAAGTACGTCAGGGAAAGTAGTGCTAGCAATTCCAGATTATTCCTTTGGGTCTTGCATAGAAGTTCACGTAAAAAAAAAAGCTAAAAATAAACTTTTTGAACGGGACTCCAACTGTAACTTATTGCAAGTCCTGAAAAAAAAAATTACGATTTTAAAAAGTTAATAAAAGGAATTTCAGGGCACACTAAGTGTTGGTTGGTACTGAAAAAGTATCACCATTAAAAAAAAAAAACCTGAATGAAAGGTACTCCACGAGAAAATAATTATAATTTATTTAAATAAGTCATCAAGTTTTCAGTATAACAAAATAACCAAATAAGATTATATCATCTGTCTAGGGTTGTAGATAATTTTCAAAATATAGTACAATTTAGAGTATCAACAGACTAGACATGCAGATGAAGCACTTTTAAAGGAGTTATCAATCGCAGAGGAAAATAATGGGACATAGTAAACAGCAATATATATATATATATATATATATATATATATATATATATATATATATATATATATATATATATAAATAAGTACAAACTGTTAGCATACAGCACTAAATAGTAAGGAAGCCCATCAGTGAAACAAAACTTATAAAACAATGCTATATTTCGGATCCTAACTGGATCCCTTCTCAAGCACAACTTGAGAAGGGATCCAGTTAGGATCCGAAATACAGCATTGTTTTATAAGTTTTGTTTCACTGATGGGCTTCCTTACTATATATATATATATATATATATATATATATATATATATATATATATATATATATATATATATATATATATATATATATATATATATAGCGCTTATCTTACTTCATTCTTTCAGTGGTAAACAATTTTGTAACCTAACCTATCTGAATGGCAAAAACCTTCTCCCTCTTTTCAAAATTACATAAAAAAAAAACTAAGTTTCTTGAACTCACATACAAGGTGCCTCGAAACATATAACCTAAACATTCCACATGTTACCATTTACAGAAATAGACAAGTGTCTCGCTCTCTCTCTTAGAAAAAAAACACACACACACACATACTTAAAGGAAATAAAAATCTATGTACAGTACACTAATACTGCAAGCTATATTTTAACCTTAAAAAGCAAAGTGAAAGCATCCTCTCCACCGTAAATAAGTAAAAAAAAAAGAACGAAAACATAAAAAAAATAAAGTTATTAACCTCAAAGCAGAGCGACAACAATAGCCATCCAAAAGAACTACTCTGGAATAAAAAAAAAAAAAAAAAAAGAAGAAAAGGGAAGCGAAGTGAGCCTTTACCCGCGCAGCTTCTCGGTGAGAACAAACAAAAAAAGATCCTCCTTATCTTGAATTATACCCCGCAACTGATATGACCCTGGCACGAGAACCTAATTGAAATCTCTCTCTTTAGAAAGGAACGGCACTAAAAACCTATTCCTTTTGCAGCAAGCAATGAATGCGTGTGGTCCGCAATAACTCAGGCACAAAAGGAAAAGTGCCCCAGCCATGCCAGCAGCCTCTGATGCCACTAACAATGGTAGTACAAAAGGTTCTGAGGAGCTAGACCAAAAACACATTCTCCCCTTCCCTCGCTCCCTCCCCTGGATAGTCCACAAACCCCCTCACCCCTTCCCATGCTAGCCCCAAACCCCGTTTCCCCTCCTACTGCAAGCCCAAATACGCCTATTCCCCTTCCCATCCAAGCCGCTATCCGAATGCCAACAAAAGACCTCCCAGAACTTTGGAGAGAAGATAATGATGATCCTGCTGCTGTAATTAATGCTAGATAGTTTCGGACACACAAACGAGCAACAAACAGACGTGGCGAAAACGAAGCGTGTTATTATTCTTACAGTCGCAACACAGGAAATTCCAAAAGTGTTGTTCAAAACACAAACTAAAACAAGCCATATTTGAAGTATAAAATGTATTTGTGTTTAAGATGTAAATTATCTCTGTACTGGTCCTAAAACAGCTTTATTTGTCAGAGAAAACTGAAAAAAAAATCACCAAAATCTGACTTTACGGCCCTCTTCTTAAATACAAATGCCACTGAAAAGTGATACAGACTACTGACTAGCTTTAGAGTAACATTTCTCTTCATATTTCTTGCCAATCCTTCAACGTGTCGAGGCCGTGTGAAACACGCCAAGCGGCCTTGTCTCACAGGTACTGCGTGGAGATTTGTATCTGATACAGACTACTGACTGGCTTTACAGTAACATTTCTCTTCATATTTCTTGCCAATCCTTCAACGTGTCGAGGCCGTGTGACACACGCCAAGCGGCCTAGTCTCACAGGTACTGCGTGGAGATTTGTATCTCACAAATTGGTCGGTGCAGTAAGTCCTGTAGACTCACCTCTATAAAGATCCATCAGTCAAATTGACATACGTTTTTCAGTAACTTCATTCCATAGTAATTAAACACCAATGTAGTTATTAAGAAAGTGAAACATGCATATTGAAAAAGGACTAAAATGTGTCAATTTGTCTTTAAAACGTCCCAGTGCCTCAAGTCAAAAAACAAGGGAAAAACAAAAAGGTCAAATAAAGAAAGTTACCGGATCTCCCAGAATCAATAGGAAGTATATATCTCCAATCAGGTATCCCATAAGAATCCCCGAATGAGAAAAGACGAATAAAAGGCGAATAAAACAAGCGAAAAAGCCTTTCCCATTCCCAGATAATCAAAGATGGAGGCAAGCGCAGAGAGAACTAAACGAGTTGAAATTAGCTCGTAAAATTAGATACAAATAAAGTTAAGAGAGAGCGGCGAGTGCTATTCCGGCGGACCCAAGACGGGTCATATTTTACCTTAATGGTCGCTCAAAAATGATAACATTAGCGAGGAAAAGGATTAAAAGAAAATGTTGGAAAAAAAAAGGATACAAATGGCACCATCAAGAGCTCCTGCATCAACCGTACTCTCTATCCTACAAAAGAATACTATGGAATTCAAGAAAAATATAGTATGTATGAACGTATGTATATGTATGTATACACGTACACACAAAAAGACAAAGAGCTCTAGATTCTTCTTGTATAGAGGTGGCCAAGTCAAAGCACACCCATTCATCTGCATCAAAAGTACTCTCTATCCTACAAAAGAATACTATGTAGTTCAAGAAAATAACAGATGTCCGTATGAACGTATGTATATATGCATACACGTCACAAACGGGCAAGGGCTCCCAATCCTTCTTGTATAGAGGTGGTCAAGTCAAAGCACACCCATTCATCTGCATCAACCGTACTTTCTATACTACAAAAGAATACTATGTAGTTCAAGAAAAATATATATGTATGTATGAACGTATAGGATTCCCAATCCCCTCGCTAAGCCCCATTTAATTGACATTAAGAAAACTAAGGGGAACATGAAGGAGAGGAGAGAATACTGAGTAAAAGAAAAGTGAACTCTGGGAGGCAGAGGACTTATATTGCTTTATCAGTGGTTACAATTATCGAAGGTAGCGAGTACCAAGTATTAAAAATATATTAAAACATAATTTAATTGCTTATCAAAACTCCTTTTTATATACAAATTCCTCTTCTAAACAATACGACAGACGTCTAGAACTGCATTTTCTACTCGAGCACAATTCCCAAAAGGTTGCTCCTCCTTCTTTCTTCGTCCCCTTTAAGAAAACATGGTGGGGGACGAAAGGGGGGAGGGTTATTTCCACATCAGTTGCAAACTATAAATAGTAATTACCTCATACGTTACACACTAAAAGCATGAGTTTGTAGTGGTGTTTGTGAAAGGCCCTCCATTGAGCTCTAGTGGGCCCCAAAGGAACAAGAATTTAGTAGGGGCCTCACCATCAGTCATCATCTCCCCCTACCCCTGAAAAGGCTCTGCCTCTGACACTGCCCTTCCATAACTCAGTCCTGAAAAAGCGTACTCCAAAACCCCGTGTCGCCTAAGTTTTAATTTAAGGGCACCCCAGCACCAGGAGGAGGTGAAGGAGAAGAACCCGAAGGAGAAGGAGGACGCAAAAGGAAGTGAAATAGGAGGAGATGATGATAGCGGAGGAGAATTGGGATATTTTGCTATTTTCTGCACTTAATACGTAGCCAATAACAAAATAATCAATTACTTATAACAACAGATTACACACAAAGCTGATAGTGATACACAGAGATAGCTAAGCTGAAAAGACAAATATACATTTTTCTTTAATGAGTGTGACACCAGGACAGGCAGGAACCTGCCCTCATCAAGAAAGGCCCGGCCACGAGATATCACCAAGACGAAGGAAGAGAAAAAGGTTAAGGACAAGGCAGAGATGAGGTAATGTCACACACAGGAAAACGACAGACAGAAAAAAACATTCAAAGTACAGAGGACCCAGAAATATGGAGGACTAGGCCCTGAGATGACGATAGATCTGC
Organism: Halocaridina rubra; assembly: GCA_037179515.1. Classification (NCBI taxonomy): domain Eukaryota; kingdom Metazoa; phylum Arthropoda; class Malacostraca; order Decapoda; family Atyidae; genus Halocaridina; species Halocaridina rubra. The sequence continues at coordinate 51,218 of JAXCGZ010011872.1, forward strand.
TTTTTGAAGGATGATAGGTCATAAGACTTAGGAAAGACAGAAAGAGGAGGAAAGTATAAACTGACACAGACGTATACTTATTCTTCTAAAAGTAGTCTTGGTGACCGGGCCAGATGTAGGTAATTTTCTCTGCCCGTCCCGGTGTCACACTCATAAAAAAATATATGTGTGACACTTGCAAATAGCTTAATCTACTCAAAATTAATAAATCGATTATTAAAAATGAAATGAAAAATGAATAAAATGAAGATTCTCCCTCACTAGAACTGGCGTCTGAAATCCTCAAGGGATTGACGGAGTCTTTTGAAAGAAAATAGAGCAAGATTCGAAGAAGAAGAAGAGGACAACAAGGTGGAAGAGGAGGAGGAAGAAGTAAGAGGAAAAGAACCTTGGAATGAGACACTGAAGGAGAAAAAGTGGTAGATTAAAGGAGGCGAGAATATAATGAAGAAGTAGAAACCCTACATGAAGAAGTTTATATAAATGAAAAAGAGGAAAAAGACGTGACGGAGGACAATCAAAAAGAGGAAAAGGATTGAAAACTAAGATGACATAGAGCCATGATAAGAGATACTGAAGAAGAATAGGGGTTATAGTAATTAAAAAAATAAAAAAATAATGAAGAAGAAAATTATAAGTTTGAGAAGGAAGAACAAGAGGAAAAGGAAGAGGAGTAAAAAGAATGAAATGAGACACTAAGGAGGAAAAAAAAGTTCTATTAAAAAAGGTGAATACATAAATGAAGAAATAGAAAACTTTCATGAAGGAGCATATATATAGATAGATGCTCAGGAGGTAGAGGAGGAGAAGGAGGTGAAGGCGCCATTACCTATAGCAGTGGGAGGGAGGATAGGAGGGGAGGGGAAAGGGTTCATCAACTATTGCAGTGGAAGGGTGGTAAAGAGGGGAGGAGACAAGAGTTCACCATCTACTGCAGTGGGAGGGAAGAAAGAAGAGAAGTGGAGGGGGTTCTTCATTTATTGCAGTGGGAGGGAGGAAAGGAGGGGAAAGGGAGGACAGAAAAGGGGAAGGGGTTTTGTAGTGGGAGGGCAGGATGACGGGGAGAGGAAGGGTTCATCATCTACTGCAGTGGGAGGGAGGAATGGAGGAAAGGGGATGGAGATTCATAATCTATTGCAGTGGGAAGGGGATGGGGTTCATCATTTATTGCAGTGGTAGGCAGGAGTGGAGGAGAGGAGAAGGAGGGTTCATCATCTATTGCAGTGGGAGGGAAAAATTGAAGGGATAGGAAGGGTTCATTATCTATTGCAGTGGTAGGAAGGATTGGAGGGGAGGAGGAGGGTTCATCATCTATTGCAGAAGGAGGGAGGAACGGAGAGGGGGTTTAGTGAGTGGGTTGGAAGGTGATACGTTTGTCGCAGCTCCCAAAACTAACTTAGTTATCGTGGACATCCTATTCGACAGGGCCCGACCATTCCTAAGATTATTGGCGCCGCAACAAACTTCTGGAGGATAAATATTTCACTCTGACAGATATAAAGGCACACAAAATACACTTTCCAAATTATCTTGTGATATCCTAACGGTCTCTCCTATTTTACCCGGTATTCCCATGGTAGAGCAATGCCCGAAAAAAAGAGAGAGAGAGAGAGAGAGAGAGAGAGAGAGAGAGAGAGAGAGAGAGAGAGAGAGAGAGAGAGAGAGAGAAGAGAGAGAGAGAGAGAGAGAGAGAGAGAGAGAGAGAGGAGAGAGAGAGCAGCGAACATAATAATAATAAACCATTCACACTAGCAACTTCTCTGAAACGTTTGATTACCAATCACATGGAAAAGCTGTAAAGAAAAAAGTATTTTCACTTTGGCAAGAGAAACATATTTCGCAACGTTTGCAATGAACTGGAATGAGCGAGCCTGGAATATATACGGTATATTCCTTATTCGGGAAGGGTATATATATATATATATATATATTTTTTTTTTTCCAGTTCTCAAAGCATGTCAACGGGTTCTTGGTTTTCAGAACTTGTGTGTATCTTTATGGGCCAAAAGCAAATTCTTGGGGAGAAAAAATGGGATTGAAACGATTCCAAAATTTAATTTTCGAAACCAATTCATTCCTTATAGAAATGCTGAAACCACAACGATACGGGACAGAAGAACAGCCACGAAGGATTTTGCAATCAGTAAAGAGCACAGATATTAAGGTTCCATATACCGAAAAGGAGGAGGAGGAGGAGAATGAAAGAAGCAGAAAATGAGGAAGAGGAGGAGGAGGACAAGGAGGAGAATGAAAGAAGCAGGAAATGAGGAAGAGGAGGAAGAAAAAGACTAATGACACATAAAGAAGAAGAAGAAGAAGAAGAAGAAGAAGAAGAAGAAGAAGAAGAAGAAGAAGAAGAAGAAGAAGAAGAAGGAGAGGAGGAGGAGGAGTATGGAAAAGATAAATAAAGGTGAAAAGGAAGTATGGGAGTCATTCACCCCTTAAAAATGTACCCAAACGAGGTCCCCTTAAAACTGCTTTCTAATTCTCAGATGAACGAGGTCACAAGTCACAGCCTTAGACTCCCAGGAAGAGGTTAAAACGAGATGGTCGGCCCAGGAAGGACTCTAAATTTTTCGACTGGGTTGCGTCTTATGCGAAATAAAACGGCGATACATTTATAAAGAGGATACATATACAAGAGGATATGCTTAGAAGATATAGTTCAAGTAAAAAATAAGGGTATCGAATCCCACTTCCCCAGCTTAAAATCCATTTGTGTTCACCCCCCAAATGGGGACTCATATTGGTACATAAAACGTAAAGAAAAAAAAAATTAAATAGAGTATCCCACGTGATATTTCTATTAATGTAAACCCTTATAAAATCCAAACTTATATAAAAAGTGACATATAATTTTGTAATAATACTCTATTACCTTTCTCAACAGCAATGAAGTTAAGAGCAGCAAAAAACAAAAAATACTGTGCTCTGATTTGGCCAACAAAATATCATCAGTTAGCAATATCTTGCGCATATATTGGGCAATAAGTGTTCATGAACATTTTTGCAACTATTTCTAAATGCTTACAAATGGCAAAAACTACATTTCGGCATTATAATTATTATTATTATTATTATTGGTGTTACTCTTACGACAGAAGTCACCCTGTGATACAAATAATATCTTGAAAATGCTAATATTCTCCGAGATTCAAGACAAAGGTCTTTCTGTCAATAATTAAGCCGAAACATTACACAGGAAAAGGTCAGTCAGTGTGGACTATTTTTCACTAATGAGCCAAAGTGTGTATTAGATATTAATATATTACAACTTCAACAACGCATCAATATTCACATTATTACTTCAAGTGTTCAAAATTAGGCCTATCAAATCTAAAAATCCCCCCTTTTTTTTCAAAAGGCCTTACACCTAAATTGGATTTGCTTCGTTCACACCTGTGGCGAGAGAGAGAGAGAGAGAGAGAGAGAGAGGAGAGAGAGAGAGAGAGAGAGAGAGAGAGAGAGAGAGAGAGAGAGAGAGAGAGAGAGAGGAGAGAGAGAGAGAGAGAGGAGAGAGAGAGAGAGAGAGAGAGAGAGAGAGAGAGAGAGTCTAGCTACTAGGATAGCAAGGCAGTACAACTCAAGAGGTGCAGTTGGTTGATGTCAGGGAAGACATCCGGCAGTAACATTCCAATCAAATAAAAGCTAATCGCAGAGGCTAGAGAAAGAGCGACCCGATATGAGCATAAGAAAACCTACCGGAGAGAGAGAGAGAGAGAGAGAGAGAGGAGAGAGAGAGAGAGAGAGAGAGAGAGAGAGAGAGAGAGAGAGAGAGAGAGAGAGAGAGAGAGAGAGAGAGAGAGAGAGAGAGAGAGAGAGAGTATATCTAAGATGAAATACACCGCCCCCACCATCATCTCCTCCAGTACATAACTCTAAGTAACGCGAGGCACACTTTTCTTATCTTGTTTAATATCCTCCGAAAGCTGCCGTAACAGCCTCGTTGTCGCTAATTGTCAAGTCTTACGGAGTGGCGTTAAGGCGTGCCCCCACTATCAATAATGAAGAGTACACCCCTTCAATCTCAGTTCATTAAGCAATATCATCCTCTACACAACTTTTAAACAAATGGCTTCTTCCGACAATTACCCAAACCCACCAATTTCACCTCAATCGACAAAAGCCTCCTGGCATGTTTTCGCCTATCTCAACCCCCCTGCCTCTTTCCCCAACCCAACTCGTCACCCAGCAGCAACCTCCATTCACCCAACCCAAAAAAGGAGTTATGGTTCGCATTATTTGAGGAATATCGGGTGTGTGAGAGGACAATAATTTAGAGAAAGTGCCTCATAATGAACTGCACAATTAGTCCAAATTATTGAGACGGGGCAGCGAGACAACGCGATGGCCCACCGCGAGATCACGCTAATCCTCTGGCTAACGACGACCGAGAGGCTATTCAATGAGCTCTTTGGGGCACACTAGTCACACCTTTTTTACGCCTCTACCCACCATTCTCCATCCAGCACATCTAACTGAATCCCTCTACCCTCCTTCCCACAGCCAATCCCTCTCCCTTCCTCGTAAAATAAAGACAAAATATGCCATCACCCGCCTTCTCACACTTCACAAAAGTGATGAAGATGTGGCTCTAGGCACAGAACTGATACATTACTTTATTGACTGGGAGATTTTCATCACATACAACAAGGATGTTTTCAATTTACAGAGCAATAGGGGGAATCGGTCACTATTTAAGAACCGTTTCAAGTCGATACAATTAGTCCCCATTCGAATGGAGGTGGGCATAGACAGGTTAGAGGTTGGGGATTAAAACTGGATGCTCTTCCTGGAAGGGAAAACAAGAAACAACAGATTAACTTAGCGCTTGCGGGTATATTCATCTACTCATCTTCAGAATATTTTAATTTAGCTAACAATAAAACATTAAAAATTTCATATATTCTGGACGATTTTGAGAGAGGCAGGATTAGAGGAGAAAGATTTTATTATAAAATAGAAGAAGGCAAAAACAACGCTTGTGATAAAACTGAATATCCTTAAACGATCAAAATGTAACATTTTGTTTAAATCCGGTAAAAAAAATAAATAGGACAGTAAATAAAAGGGCCATATTCAATCCGGATCTTTGCCCCAAATTATACGAAATTACATGTATGTATACAAACATTACTCGTACAACCTAGTAGAAAATTATATTAAGATAAGCCTCCTCTGCGTTCCCCTGTAGTCGTAATAGACTAAATGGGGTGGAAGGGACTGGAATCCCCTCCATTACATATTCCTTCCACAAAGAGTCAAGACCTTTGCCTTGACTCAGCCACCCCCCTCGTAACATAGCTCTAAAGCATACTACATAAAAAAAAAAAAAATTCCATTCCCGATGACGAGTTGTGAATGTTACTCTTGAGACGTGGCCAATTAAAACGAAAGGCAAGGATAGTGGAGTCATTTGTATGATTGCCCAAATCCACTCATAAAGGTTAACAGTGAGTACAACGTTGAAAGTGGATCTTCAAGTGTTGGGATTTCGTAAATGGTAAAAAATGTATTACGCCATGGCACTGTCTGTTTTATAAAATACTGCGTCATGAATCTCTCTTGGAAAATTAAATTGCAATTAATTACAAAGAGCAATCCTATTATAAATGTGTCCAGTAGATTTCACACACACACAATATATGTATATATATGTATATATATATATATATATATATATATATATATATATATATATATATATATATATATATATATATATAGTATTCAAAGGTGTCACATAAGAGATAACTAATCCATATCGTTACAGGCAAATTTAACACTATTAATATATGAGAAGAATAAAAATAAGAATTAAAGAAAAAGTTGTAAACGGATATGATGATGGAGGAGGAGGAAGAGAAGAAGAAGGAGAAGAAGAAAAAGAAGAAGAAGAAGAAGAAGAAGAAGTAGGGAGGAAGAAGAAAAAGAAAAGGAAGAATAAGAAGAAGACGTGTGATGACGGATGCCACACTTCCTACTAACAGCTTCAAGTACATCCAACACACATTCAAGGATCACCAACTTAGAACTGTCAGTCATGGCTTAGAACACTCTCTCTCTCTCTCTCTCTCTCATTTAAATAATCTACCCCATGTACTCATTATGTATATATGCATAAAAGCACAAAAGTATACTTGTATATATGCATGCATACAAATATGTACATTCATATTTATGTATGCATGTACGTATATATGAATATATGTACTCACGTATTTATGTATGTCAG
>JAXCGZ010011873.1:0-12500 GCA_037179515.1 Halocaridina rubra
TCTCTTTCCTGTAAGATTTGGCTTACCTCATCATAAAATTCTAATAAGTTTGTTACTGTTGATCTGCCTTCTCTGAAGCCATGTTGCCTCACTGACAAAAGGTTGAAGGATTCCAAGTGAAGAGAGATATGTTTCCTTAGTAGTTTCTCCATAACTCTGCAAACTATGCTGGTCAAGGAAACTGGTCTATAGTTTGGAGCCGTATCCCTCCTTCCCTTTTTGAAGATAGGTATCACATTTGCTTGTTTCCAGCATCTTGGAATCTCCCCTGACTCCAGTGACTTTTTAAATATGATACTTAGTGCCACTGATATTGAGTTTGCGCATTTTTTAAGCACATGAGGGGATATGTCATCAGGACCTGTAGCTTTATGAATATCTAAATCCATCAGCGCTTTGCATACTTCTGTGGCTGTAAGGTTGATGTTCTCTAATTCCGGCCCTTGAGCTTCTATCACTGCAATCTGAGGGGGTGGGGTATTTTCTACTGTAAATACTGACTGAAACTCCTAGTCCAATTCTTTGCAGATCTCTTCATCCAAATCAAAATCAAATCAAAACATTTATTTCCATTTTGTACAATGGTTATTCAACATTAATAGTAACTTATAAGTAGACATGTAATTAAACTAATAAATAAGAGGGTTAGACATATAGTTAAATTAAATGTAGCTTTCATAGAAAATAATAATGCTGTACTAAAAATGTTAGCAATAATGTTAATAATAAAGTAGTAAGTATGCCACTAGATACAGGATCGTTATTATCGGCATCATTTACATATTTGTTTCCTTACAATGAGAATAATTAGTTCTTAATGAGCAGCAACTATTTGTCCAAAAGAAAACTATATAGTTTGCCTTTGAAAGCTGTGAAGGAGGATGCATTTTTAAGATGCTCTGGAATATTATTCCAGAGTGTTGGCCCTTTGATAGTGATCATCTTTGAACCTGCTTCTGTGTTTGTTCTGTGAATAAAGAGCTCACTGCTCTGTCTTGTGTTGGTTCCCCTTATATCCCTGACTGTTTTTAAATCAAATAGCCAGCTAGGATAATGATGGTCCAAAATTTTGAATACAAAAACATAAATAGCATAAGCGACCTTATTTTCTGCCCTCAGCCACCCAAGTTTATTGAGAGCTGGTGTGATGTGGTCATATTTTCTTATTCCTCCCAGGGCAACTCGAGCTGCAAAATTAATAAGCTTCTGTATTCTGTTTATCTGAGTCTTAGTGGTAGATCCCCAAACAGTTGTGCAGTAATTAATGTGACTTAGGGCTAGAGATTCAACAACAGTTATTCGAGTGGTAGTCTCAAAATTGTCTTTTATACGTGATAAGTACATTAATGTTCCTGTAACCTTTTTGCATACTTTATCTATGTGGGAATCAAACAACATGTGGTTATCAAAGTGAATTCCTAGGTTTTTGACTGTTTTGCTAGGTGTGATAATATTGTCACAAAAATTAATTGTTGTGTTTTCTGGAATTTGTGCTATGTTGAACCTTGAACCAATAAATATGCACTGTGTTTTACTTTCGTTAATTAACAGCCCAATTTCTTGGAAATAGGTTTTAATTTTTGACAGAGTGTTTTCTGCTCTTAAAGTTAGCTCTGGGAGATTATTAATATCACCACTAAGGAGTAGTTGAGTGTCATCTGCATATTGTACGACTAGACAGTCAGAAATGAAAGAAGATAGATCATTTACGTAAATGGAGAAGAGGATAGGACCAAGTACATCCTTTGGCACAGAGATAATGTTGTTAAGACGTATGGACTGTTTACGATTAGATAGATACTCGCTAAAACAGCTTGGATCAAAATTTAAGTTAATACATTTACTTAAAAGGATTTCATGGTTTACACTGTCGAAGGCTTTTGATAAGTCTAACAAAATTAGTATAGATATTTTTTTCATATCTATATTATTATATATACTATTCGTAACTTTAAGCAGTGCAGTTTCCGTCGAGAGTTTTGGTCTGAAACCATGTTGGCTAATCGTTAGTAGTCTATTTGATTCTAAATATGACTAAGTTGGCTTGCAACAATTTTTTCTAATATTTTAGAGAAAATGGGTAGTAGGGAAATGGGACGATAGTTTGTCACATCTTCTCTGTCCCCCTTTTTATGCAGAGGTATTACATGTGATAATTTCCAAGAGTCAGGAAACTTTTTAGTAACAATGGAAGTGTTCATAATAGTTAGAATATAGGATGCAATCATGGGTAGAGCATCTTTGATGAACTGAAATGGTATACCATCTGAACCATAAGAGCCAGAGTTTCTTAGGCTCTTTATAGTAAGAATTAGGGTAGCACAATCTATAGGAGTTAGCTTGAAGTACTCTCTTGTGTTTTCATTGGAAGAATTGTCATTTAAGCAATTACTCATATTCACTGAGTTGATGTTTTCTTGAGTTTTTTCATATGTATTTTTGCCAACGTTAGCAAAATAGTTATTAAAGTTATCTGCTTTGTCTTTCAACTCCGTAATATTTTCATAACTTTCCGAGGTACTCTTTTCATTTGGTATCATGCTTCTTATCACTTTCCATGTTGCTGCTGTATCATGTCTAGAGTCATTAAATTGTTTTTTTGTAAATCCGTCTCAGTGATGCTTCCATCTGCTCTCTTTAGCCTTAAAACCTGTTCTTTTACCTTCAGTTTTCCTCTGTATGTATGTATGTATATATATATATATATATATATATATATATATATATATATATATATATATATATATATATATATATATATATATATATATATATATATATATATATATATATATATATATATATATATATATATACACGAGCTTTGGGCTCTTTCCCGTAAACACATTCAGGTAATTACAATTACGTAATAAAAAATTACATACATGCATGCATATGTACATACATACATAAATGCATACATACATACATACATACATACATACATACATACATACATACATACATACATACATACAGAGGCAAGAAGGTTAAATGATGAAAGAAATGAAGAAGAGAAGAAAAATTTTCGTTACAGAATACTTCCAGACAAAGGGGAGATAAAGAAGATAATGACAGAAGATCAGGGGATGGGGCCTCATTAAGATTGTTATACACAAATGCTGATGGATTAGCTGGTAAGGCAGTAGAATTAAAAGATAGGATTCACAACAGTAAGGCAGATATAGTAGCAATTACAGAGACTAAGTTGAGTGAGGACATAAACAGTGTCACAGTTTTTCCTAAGGGCTTCAGAATACTAAGGGTTGAAAGATCTGAGAGGACTGGTGGAGGGATAGCACTGCTCATAAGTGAGAGGATTCAAGTTGAAGAAATAAACTTGGCTATAGAAAGTGAGTTCAGGGAATTTCTTGTTGCTCGCATAAATACTGGGTCAGAGAGCATTATAATAACTGTTGTATACAACCCACCAAGGAACCAAAATAGGCTTGAAATTTATGAGGAAAGTCATATAGGTACTATTGAAGTCATAAACTCAGTTGTTAACATGGCACGGGAGAAAAAATGTAGGATTTTGATTATGGGAGACTTTAATCATAAAGAGATAGATTGGATAAATCTTGACCCACACAGTGGTGAGGACTCATTTGGGGCAAGATTCCTAGATTGCGTACAAGGGAATTTCCTACACCAACATGTTATGGAACCAACAAGAGCCAGGGGTGGGGATGAGCCATCACTACTTGATCTAGTGTTCACAGATAATGAGTTGGATATTGAAAATATTGAGTATGAACCACCAATTGGAAAGAGTGACCACTGTGTGTTGTTGATGGAGTATATCATTGAAGACATTCTTCCTGAGAGTAGAGGCACTGAGGACATGAGGAGGAACTATCCGAAAGGAGATTACATCAAAATGAATGAGCTTTTTGCAGTTATTGACTGGAGAACCTTATTTTACAACAAATCAGTACAAGAAATGTATGACATCTTTTGTGAGAAATATGGGAAGATAGTAGATTGCTGCATACCTGTCACCAAAGTAGGTGTAATTCATGCCAGAGAGAAATGGTTCGATACTGGGTGTAAAAGAGCTAAGGAGTGGAGAGACAAATGCTGGAAAAGGTATAGGAGGAGAAAAAACATAAATGCCTGGCAAACCTACAAAAGAGCAAGAAATGACTACCTAAGTAAAAGGAGAGAGGCAGAGAGAGATTATGAGAGGGACATCACCAGGAAGGCTAAAGAAAATCCCAAGCTTTTCCACAGCTTTATCAGAGGAAAACTGAAGGTAAAAGAACAGGTTTTAAGGCTAAAGAGAGCGGATGGAAGCATCACTGAGACAGACGAAGAGATCTGCAAAGAATTGAACAAGGAGTTTCAGTCAGTATATACAGTAGAAAATACCCCACCCCCTCAGATTGCAGTGATAGAAGCTCAAGGGCCGGTATTAGAGAACGTCAACCTTACAGCCACAGAGGTATGCAAAGCGCTGATGGATTTAGATGTTCATAAAGCTACAGGTCCTGATGACATATCCCCTCATGTGCTTAAAAATGCGCAAACACAATATCAGTGGCACTAAGTATCATATTTAAGGAGTCACTGGAGTCGGGGGAGATTCCAAGATGCTGGAAACAAGCAAATGTGATACCTATCTTCAAAAAGGGAAGGAGGGATACGGCTCTGAACTATAGACCAGTTTCCTTGACCAGCATAGTTTGCAAAGTTATGGAGAAACTACTAAGGAAACATATCTCTCTTCACTTGGAATCCTTCAACTTTTTGTCAGTGAGGCAACATGGCTTCAGAGAAGGAAGATCAACAGTAACAAACTTATTAGAATTTTATGATGAGGTAAGCCAAATCTTACAGGAAAGAGAGGACTGGGCAGATTGCATATTACTAGACTTCCAGAAAGCGTTTGACACTGTTCCACATGGGAGACTTATTAGGAAGCTGCAATCAATGGCTAGAATAGGTGGAAATGTCTTGGAATGGATAAAAACTTACTTAGAAGGAAGGGAACAGAGGGTTAGAGTAAGACACTGAGTGTCTGAATGGAGAAGAGTTAGTAGTGGAGTTCCACAGGGTTCAGTTTTAGGGCCACTTTTGTTCCTTGTATATGTAAATGACCTACCAGAGTCTGTAAATTCATTCATGAATATGTTTGCAGATGATGCAAAGATTGTGAAGAAAGTAAAAAAACGAGAACAATGGTAGAGAACTTCAGGAGGATCTAAATAATCTGCATGAGTGGTCAGAAAAGTGGCTAATGAAATTCAATACCTCAAAATGTAAGGTAATGAGAATGGGTACAAGTGCAAGAAGGCCCAAGCTTGACTACTCGGTGGCTGGAGTACAACTTCAAGAGACAGAAAATGAGAGAGATCTAGGAGTAAACATACTGGCAGATTTGTCTCCAGAAATACATATAAATGGCGTAGTAAGGGCAGCATATGCATTCTTATCAAATGTAAGGGTAGCCTTCAGGCACATGGACAAGGAAATGTTCAGAAATATTTATGTAACCTATGTGAGGCCAAAACTCGAATATGCAGCCCCCTTTTGGAATCCACACTTGAAAAAGCACATAGCTAAGCTTGAAAAAGTTCAAAGACATGCCACGAAACTGGTGCCAGAAATACGCAATCTCGGTTATGATGAGAGGCTGAGGGAATTAGACTTGCCATCACTCGAAGCTAGAAGAGTAAGGGGGGATATGGTGACAGTCTTTAAATTCCTTCATGGTTATGATAGAGTGGATAGGGATCAATATTTCGATATGGCTGGCTCTAGAACTAGAGGTCATAGTTTGAAGCTTCGTAAGAAAACTTCTTTGCAGGATGTAAGGAAATACTTTTTCAGTGTAAAAGTAGTTGATAATTGGAATTGGCTAAGCGAGGAGGTAGTTAATGCTATCTCAATCCATAGTTTTAAGGACAGGTACGATAAGTATCACTAAGTCTAAAATGGAACCGATCAGGAGACGGAAAGATACGAGCTTTGGGCTCTTTCCCGTAAACACAATTAGGTAATCACAATTAGGTAATCACAGAAGAGGATAGGACCAAGTAAACATACTGGCAGATTTGTCTCCAGAAATACATATAAATGGCATAGTAAGGGCAGCGTATGCATTCTTATCAAATGTAAGGGTAGCCTTCAGGCACATGGACAAGGAAATGTTCAGAAATATTTATGTAACGTATGTGAGGCCAAAACTCGAATATCCAGCCCCCTTTTGGAATCCGCACTTGAAAAAGCACATAGCTAAGCTTGAAAAAGTTCAAAGACATGCCACGAAACTGGTGCCAGAAATATGCAATCTCAGTTATGATGAGAGGCTGAGGGAATTAGACTTTCCATCACTCGAAGCTAGAAGAGTGAGGGGGGATATGGTGACAGTCTTTAAATTCCTTCATGGTTATGATAGAGTGGATAGGGATCGATATTTTGATATGGCTGGCTCTAGAACTAGAGCATAGTTTGAAGCTTCGTAAGAAAACTTCTTCGCAGGATGTAAGGAAATACTTTTTCAGTGTAAGAGTAGTTGATAATTGGAATTCGCTAAGCGAGGAGGTAGTTAATGCTATCACAATCCATAGTTTTAAGGACAGGTATGATAAGTATCACTAAGTATAAAATGGAACCGATGAGGAGACGGGAAGATACGAGCTTTGGGCTCTTTCCCGTAAACACAATTAGGTAATCACAATTAGGTAATCACATACATTCATTAGACAATACAGAATACAGGAAGAGATGGGAAAGATAAAAAACTTGTTGCAAGAGGCAAGAAGGTTAAATGATGAAAGAAATGAAGAAGAGAAGAAAAATTTTCATTACAGAGTTCTTCCAGACAAAGGGGAGATAAAGAAGATAATGACAGCAGATCAGGGGATGGGGCCTCATTAAGATTGTTATACACAAATGCTGATGGATTAGCTGGTAAGGCAGTAGAATTAAAAGATAGGATTCACAACAGTAAGGCAGATATAGTAGCAATTGTAGAGACTAAGTTGAGTGAGGACATAAACAGTGTCACAGTTGTTCCTAAGGGTTTCAGAATACTAAGGGTTGAAAGACCTGAGAGGACTGGTGGGGGGATAGCACTGCTCATAAGTGAAAGGATTCAAGTCGAAGAAATAAACTTGGCTATAGAAAGTGAGTTCAAGGAATTTCTTGTTGCTCGCATAAATACTGGATCAGAGAGCATTATAATAACTGTTGTATACAACCCACCAAGGAACCAAAATAGGCTTGAAGTTTATGAGGAAAGTCATATAGGTACTATTGAAGTCATAAACTCAGTTGTTAACATTTCACGGGAAAAACAATGTAGGATTTTGATTATGGGAGACTTTAATCATAAAGAGATAGATTGGATAAATCTTGACCCACACTGTGGTGAGGACTCATTCGGGGCAAGATTCCTAGATTGCGTACAAGGGAATTTCCTACACCAACATGTTATGGAACCAACAAGGGCCAGGGGTGGGGATGAGCCATCACTACTTGATCTAGTGTTCACAGATAATGTGCTGGATATTGAACAAATTGAGTATGAACCACCAATTGGAAAGAGTGACCACTGTGTGTTGTTGATGGAGTATATCATTGAAGATATTCTTCCTGAGAGTAGAGGCACTGAGGACATGAGGAGGAACTATCAGAAAGGAGATTACATCAAAATGAATGAGCTTTTTGCAGTTATTGACTGGAGAACCTTATTTTACAACAAATCTGTACAAGAAATGTATGACATCTTTTGTGAGAAATATGGGAAGATAGTAGATTGCTGCATACCTGTCACCAAAGTAGGTGTAATTCATGCCAGAGAGAAATGGTTTGATAATGGGTGTAAAAGAGCTAAGGAGTGGAGAGACAAATGCCGGAAAAGGTATAGGAGGAGAAAAAACATAAATGCCTGGCAAACCTACAAAAGAGCAAGAAATGACTACCTAAGTAAAAGGAGAGAGGCAGAGAGAGACTATGAGAGGGACATCACCAGGAAGGCTAAAGAAAATCCCAAGCTTTTCCACAGCTTTATCAGAGGAAAACTGAAGGTAAAAGAACAGGTTTTAAGGCTAAAGACAGCGGATGGAAGCATCACTGAGACGGATGAAGAGATCTGCAAAGAATTGAACAAGGAGTTTCAGTCAGTATTTACAGTAGAAAATACCCCACCCCCTCAGATTGCAGTGATAGAAGCTCAAGGGCCGGAATTAGAGAACATCAACCTTACAGCCACAGAGGTATGCAAAGCGCTGATGGATTTAGATGTTCATAAAGCTACAGGTCCTGATGACATATCCCCTCATGTGCTTAAAAAATGCGCAAGCACAATATCAGTGGCACTAAGTATCATATTTAAGGAGTCACTGGAGTCGGGGGAGATTCCAAGATGCTGGAAACAAGCAAATGTGATACCTATCTTCAAAAAGGGAAGGAGGGATACGGCTCTGAACTATAGACCAGTTTCCTTGACCAGCATAGTTTGCAGAGTTATGGAGAAACTACTAAGGAAACATATCTCTCTTCACTTGGAATCCTTCAACTTTTTGTCAGTGAGGCAGCATGGTTTCAGAGAATGTAGATCAACAGTAACAAACTTATTAGAATTTTATGATGAGGTAAGCCAAATCTTACAGGAAAGAGAGGGCTGGGCAGATTGCATATTTTTAGACTTCCAGAAAGCGTTTGACACTGTTCCACATGGGAGACTTATTAGGAAGCTGCATTCAATGGCTAGAATAGGTGGAAATGTTTTGGAATGGATAAAAACTTACTTAGAAGGAAGGGAACAGAGGGTTAGAGTAAGACACTCAGTGTCTGAATGGAGAAGAGTTAGTAGTGGAGTTCCACAGGGTTCAGTTTTAGGGCCACTTTTGTTCCTTGTATATGTAAATGACCTACCAGAGTCTGTAAATTCATTCATGAATATGTTTGCAGATGATGCAAAGATTGTGAAGAAAGTAAAAAACGAGAACAATGGTAGAGAACTTCAGGAGGATCTAAATAATCTGCATGAGTGGTCAGAAAAGTGGCTAATGAAATTCAATACTTCAAAATGTAAGGTAATGAGAATGGGTACAAGTGCAAGAAGGCCCAAGCTTGACTACTCGGTGGCTGGAGTACAACTTCAAGAGACAGAAAATGAGAGAGATCTAGGAGTAAACATACTGGCAGATTTGTCTCCATAAATACATATAAATGGCATAGTAAGGGCAGCATATGCATTCTTATCAAATGTAAGGGTAGCCTTCAGGCACATGGACAAGGAAATGTTCAGAAATATTTATGTAACGTATGTGAGGCCAAAACTCGAATATGCAGCCCCCTTTTGGAATCCGCACTTGAAAAAGCACATAGCTAAGCTTGAAAAAGTTCAAAGACATGCCACGAAACTGGTGCCAGAAATACGCAATCTCAGTTATGATGAGAGGCTGAGGGAATTAGACTTACCATCACTCGAAGCTAGAAGAGTGAGGGGGGATATGGTGACAGTTTTTAAATTCCTTCATGGTTATGATAGAGTGGATAGGGATCGATATTTTGATATGGCTGGCTCTAGAACTAGAGGTCATAGTGTGAAGCTTCGTAAGAAAACTTCTTTGCAGGATGTAAGAAACTACTTTTTCAGTGTAAGAGTAGTTGATAATTGGAATTGGCTAAGCGAGGAGGTAGTTAATGCTATCTCAATCCGTAGTTTTAAGGACAGGTATGATAAGTATCACTAAGTATAAAATGGAACCGATCAGGAGACGGGAAGATACGAGCTTTGGGCTCTTTCCCCTAAACACAATTAGGTAATCACAATTAGGTAATCACATACATACATACATACATCATGTTCATAAAGCTACAGGTCCTGATGACATATATCCCCTCATGTACTTAAAAAATGCGTAAACTCAATATCAGTGGCACTAAGTATCATATTTAAAAAGTCACTGGAGTCAGGGGAGATTCCAAGATGCTGGAAGCAAGCGAACGTGATACCTGTCTTCAAAAAGGGAAGGATGGATACGGCCCTGAACTATAGACCAGTTTCCTTGACCAGCATAGTTTGCAAAGTTATGGAGAAACTACTAAGGAAACATATCTCTCTTCACTTGGAATCCTTCAACTTTTTGTCAGTGAGGCAACATGGCTTCAGAGAAGGTAGATCAACAGTAACAAACTTATTAGAATTTTATGATGAGGTAAGCCAAATCTTACAGGAATGAGAGGGCTGTACAGATTGCATATTCCTAGACTTCCAGAAAGCATTTGACACTGTTCCACATGGGGGACTTATTACGAAGCTGCAAGCAATGGCTAGAATAGGTGGAAATGTCTTGGAATGGATAAAAACCCACTTAGAAAGAAGGGAACAGAGGGTTAGAGTAATACACTGAGTGTCTGAATGGAGAAGAGTTAGTAGTGGAGTTCCACAGGGTTCAGTTTTAGGGCCACTTTTGTTCCTTGTATATGTAAATGACCTACCAAAGTTTGTAAATTCATTCAGGAATATGTTTGCAGATGATGCAAAGATTGTAAAGAAATTAGGAAACGAGAACAATGGTAGAGAACTTCAGGGAAATCTAAATAGTCTGCATGAGTGGTCAGAAAAGTGGTTAATGAAATTCAATACTTCAAAATGTAAGGTAATGAGAATGGGTACAAGTGCAAGAAGACCCAAGCTTGACTACTCGGCGGCTGGAGTACAACTTCAAGAGACAGAAAATGAGAGAGTTCTAGGAGTAAACATACTAGCAGATTTGTCTCAAGAAATACATAAAAATGGCATAGTAAGGGCATTATATGCATTCTTATCAAATGTAAGGGTAGACTTCAGGCACATGGACAAGGAAATGTTCAGAAATATTTATAATAACGTATGTGAGGCCAAAACTCGAATATGCATCCCCCTTTTGGACTCCACACTTGAAAAAGCACATAGCTAAGCTTGAAAAAGTTCAAAGACATGCCACGAAACTGGTGCCAGAAATACGTAGTCTCAGTTATGATGAGAGGCTGAGGGAATTAGAATTACCAACACTAGAAGCTAGAAGATTGAGGGCGGATATGGTGACAGTCTTTAAATTCCTTCATGGTTATGATAGAGTGGATAGGGATCGATATTTTGATATGGCTGGATCTAGAACTAGAGGTCATAGTTTGAAGCTTCGTAAGAAAACTTCTTTGCAGAATGTAAGAAATACATTTTTAGTTTAAGAGTAGTTGATAATTGGAATTGGCTAAGCGAAGAGGTAGATAATGCTATCTCAATCCATAGTTTTAAGGACAGGTATGATAAGTATTACTAAGTAGAAAATGGAACTGATCAGGAGATGGGAAGATACGAACTTTGGGCTCTTTCTCGTAAACACAATTAGGTAATCACAATTAGGTTACCACATGCATCTGTTGTGAGAAATATGGGAAGATAGTAGATTGCTGCATACCTGTCACCAAAGTAGGTGTAATTCATGCCAGAGAGAAATGGTTCGATAATGAGTGTAAAAGAGCTAAGGAGTGGAGAGACAAATGCTGGAAATGGTATAGGAGGAGAAAAAATATAAATGCCTGGAAAACCTACAAAAGAGCAAGAAATGACTATCTAAGTAAAAGAAGAGAGGCAGAGAGAGACTATGAGAGGGACATCACCAGGAAGATTAAAGAAAATCCCAAGTTTTTCCACAGCTTTATCAGAGGAAAACTGAAGGTAAAAGAACAGGTTTCAAGGTTTAAGAGAGCGGATGGAAGCATCACTGAGACGGATGAAGAGATCTGCAAAGAACTGAACAAGGAGTTTCAGTCAGTATTTACAGTAGAAAATACCCCACCCCCTCAGATTGCAGAGATAGAAGCTCAAGGGGCGGTATTAGAGAGCATCAACCTTGCAACCACAGAGGTATGCAAAGAACTGATGGAGTTAGATGTTCATAAAGCTACAGGTCCTGATGATATATCTCATTATGTACTTAAAAAATGCGCAAACTCAATATCAGTGGCACTAAGTATCATATTTAAAAAGTCACTGGAATCAGGGGAGATTCCAAGATGCTGGAAACAAGCAAATGTGATACCTATCTTCAAAAAGGGAAGGAGGGATACGGCTCTGAACTATAGACCAGTTTCCTTGACCATCATAGTTTGCAAAGTTATGGTGAAAGTACTAAGGAAACATATCTCTCTTCACTTGGAATCCTTCAACTTTTTGTCAGTGAGGCAACATGGCTTCAGAGAAGGTAGATCAACAGTAACAAACTTGTTAAAATTTTCTGATGAGGTAAGCCAAATCTTACAGGAAAGAGAGGGCTGGGCAGATTGCATATTCCTAGACTTCCAGAAAGCATTTGACACTGTTCCACATGGGAGACTTATTAGGAAGCTGCAAGCAATGGCTAGAATGGGTGGAAGTGTCTTGGAATGGATAAAAACTTACTTAGAAGGAAGGGAAGAGAGGGTTACAGTAATACACTCAGTGTCTGAATGGAGAAGAGTTAGTAGTGGATTTCCACAGGGTTCAGTTTTAGGGCCACTTT
>JAXCGZ010011873.1:15000-47500 GCA_037179515.1 Halocaridina rubra
ATAAACAATTATTATTATTGTTATTATTATTATTATTATTATTATTATTATTATTATTATTATTATTATTATTATTATTATTATTATTATTATTATTATTATTATTATTATCATTATTATTATTACTATTATTATTATTATTATTATTATTATTATTATTATTATTATTATTATTATTATTATTATTATTATTATTACTATATTATTATTATTATTATTATTATTATTATTATTATTATTATTATTATTATTATTACTATTACTATTATTATAATTATTATTATTAATAGTAATAATAATAATAATAATAATAATAATAATAATAATAATAATAATAATAATAATAATAATAATAATAATAATGTTGTTGCCGTTGTTGTTGTTGTTGTTGTTTATCCATTTTTATCATTGTCATTATTATTACTAGTAGTAGTACTATTAGTAGTAGTAGTAGTAGTATTGGTGTTTCATTAAAACATTCTACGGTATTTTGTTTGTATTTCGTTAGGAACAAAGTCAACATCCTGAGAAAAAGAAACTAATAAAATCAATAAAAAACCAGAACTTTAATCACGCAATGGAAAGAGAGAGAGAGATAGATAGAGAGAGAGAGAGAGAGAGAGAGAGAGAGAGAGAGAGAGAGAGAGAGAGAGAGAGAGAGAGAGAGAGAGAGAGAGAGAGAGAGAGAGAGAGAGAGAGAGAGAGAGAGAGAGAGAGAGAGAGAGTTTGATTCCTGAAAACTAAAATCAAACCACTTTTGTTCCTTGTATATGTAAATGACCTACCAGAGTCTGTAAATTCATTCATGAATATGTTTGCAGATGATGCAAAGATTGTGAAGAAAGTAAAAAACGAGAACAATGGTAGAGAACTTCAGGAGGATCTAAATAATCTGCATGAGTGGTCAGAAAAGTGGCTAATGAAATTCAATACTTCAAAATGTAAGGTAATGAAAATGGGTACAAGTGCAAGAAGGCCCTAGCTTGACTACTCGGTGGCTGGAGTACAACTTTAAGAAACAGAAAATGAGAAAGATCTAGGAGTAAACATACTGGCAGATTTGTCTCCAGAAATACATATAAATGGCATAGTAAGGGCAGCATATGCCTTCTTATCAAATGTAAGGGTAGCCTTCAGGCACATGGACAAGGAAATGTTCAGAAATATTTATGTAACCAATGTGAGGCCAAAACTCGAATATGCAGCCCCCTTTTGGAATCCGCACTTGAAAAGTCACATAGCTAAGCTTGAAAAAGTTCAAAGACATGCCACAAAGCTAGTGCCAGAAAAACGCAATTGTAATTACCTAATTTTGTTTACGGGAAAGAGCCCAAAGCTTGTATCTTCCCGTCTACTGATCGTTCCATATTCTACTTAGTGATACTTATCATACCTGTCCTTAAATCTGTGGATTGAGATAGCATTAACTACCTCCTCTCTTAGCCAATTCCAATTTAGAACTACTCTTACACTGAAAAAGTATTTCCTTACATCCTGCAAAGAAGTTTTCTTACTAAGCATCAAACTATGACTTGTAGTTATAGAGCCTGCCATATTAAAATATCGATCCCTATCCACTCTATCTTAACTATGAAGGAATTTAAAGACTGTCACCATATACCCCTTCAATCTTCTAGCTTCCAGTGATGGTAAGTCTAATTCCCTCAGCCTCTCATCATAACTGAGATTGCGTATTTCTGGCACTAGTTTCGTGGCATGTCTTTGAACTTTTTCAAGCTTAGCTATGTGATTTTTCAAGTGCGGATTCCAAAAGGGGGCTGCATATTCGAGTTTTGGCCTCACTTAGGTTACATAAACATTTCTGAACATTTCTTTGTCTATGTCCCTGAAGGCTACCCTTACATTTGATAAGAAGGCATATGCTGCCCTTAATATGCCATTTTTATGTATTTCTGGAGACAAATCTGCTAGTATGTCTACTCCTAGAACGCTCTCATCTTCTGTCTCTTGAAGTTGTACTCCAGCCACCGAGTAGTAAAGCTTGGGCTTTCTTGCACTTGTACCCATTCTCATTACCTTACATTTTGAAGTATTGAATTTCATTAGCCACTTTTCTGACCACTCATGCAGACTAATTAGATCTTCCTGAAGTTCTCTACCATTGTTCTCGTTTCCTACTTTCTCCACAATCTTTGCATCATCCGCAAACATACTCATGAATTAATTTACAGGCTCTGGTAGGTCATTTACATATACAAGGAAGAAAAGTGGCCCTAAAACTGAACCCTGTGGCACTCCACTACTAACTCTTCTCCATTCAGACTCTGAGTGTATTACTCTAACCTTCTGTTCCCTACCTTCTAAGTAAGTTTTTATCCATTATAAGACATTTCCACCTATTCTAGCCATTGCTTGCAGCTTCCTAATAAGTCTCCCATGTAGAACAGTGTCAAACGCTTTCTGGAAGTCTTGGAATATGCAATCTGCCCAGCCCTCTCTTTCCTGTAAGATTCGGCTTACCTCATCATAAAATTCTAATAAGTTTGTTACTGTTGATATACCTTCTCTGAAGCCATATTTTCTCACTGACAAAAAGTTGAAGGATTCCAAGTGAAGAGAGATATGTTTCCTTAGTTGTTTGTCCATAACTTCGCAAACTATGCTGGTCAAGGAAACTGGTCTATAGTTTGGAGCCGTATCCCTCCTTCCCTTTTTGAAGATAGGTATCACATTTGCTTGTTTCCAGCATCTTGGAATCTCTCCTGACTCCAGTGACTTTTTAAATATTATACTTAGTGCCACTGATATTGAGTTTGTGCATTTTTTAAGTACATGAGGGGATATATAATCAAGACCTGTAGCATTATGAACATATAACTCATCAGCGCTTTGCATAGCTCTGTGGCTGTAAGGTTGATGTTCTCTAATACCGGCCCTTGAGCATCTATCTCTGTAATCTGAAGGGGTGGGGTATTTTCTGCTGTAAATACTGACTTAAACTCCTTGTCCAGTTCTTTGCAGATCTCTTCATCCGTCTCAGTGATGCTTCCATCCGCTCTCTTTAGCTTTAAAACCTGTTCTTTTACCTTCAGCTTTCCTCTGATAAAGCTGTGGAAAACTTGGGATTTTCTGTAGTATTCCTGGTGATGTCCCTTGCATGGTGTCTCTCTACCTCTCTTCTTTAACTTAGGGAATTATTTCTTGCCCCTTTGTAGGTTTGCCAGGCATTTATGGTGTTTCTCCTCCTATATCTTTTCCAGCATTTGTCTCTCCACTCCTTAGCTCCTTTACACTCATTATCGAGCCATTTCTCTCTGGGATGAATTACACCTACATTGGTGACAGGTATGCAGCAATCTACTATCTTCCCATATTTCTCACAAAAGATGTCATACATTTCATGTACAGATTTGTTGTAAAATAAGGTTCCCCAGTCAATAACTGCAAAAAGCTCATTCATTTTGATGAAATCTCCTTTTGGATAGTTCCTCCTCATGTCGTCAGTGCCTCTACTCTCAGGCAGAATATCTTCAATGATATACACCATCAAGAACACACAGTGGTCACTCTTTCCAATTGGTGGTTCATACTCAATTTTTTCAATATCAAACACATTATCTGTGAATACTAGATCAAGTAGTGATGGCTCATCCCCACCCCTAGCCCTCGTTGGTTCTATTACATGTTGGTGTAGGAAATTCCCTTGTACACAATCTAGGAATCTTGCCCCGAATGAGTCCTCACCACTGTGTGGGTCAAGATTTATCCAATCTATCTCGTTATGATTAAAATCTCCCATAATCAAAATCCTACATTTTCTCTCCCGTGCCATGTTAACAACTGAGTTTATGACTTCAATAGTACCTATATGACTTTCCTCATAAACTTCTAGCCTATTTTGGTTCCTTGGTGGGTTATATACAGCATTTATTATAATGCTTTCTGACCCAGTATTTATGCGAGTAACAAGAAATTCTTTGAACTCACTTTCTATAGCCAAGTTTATTTCCTCAACATGAATCCTTTCACTTATGAGCAGTGCTATCCCTCCACCAGTCCTCTCAGATCTTTCAACCCTTAATATTCTGAAGCCCTTAGGAAAAACTGTGACACTATTTATGTCCTCACTCAATTTAGTCTCTGTAATTGCTACTATATCTTCCTTACTGTTGTGAATCCTATCTTTTAATTCTACTGCCTTACCAGCTAATCCATCAGCATATGTGTATAACAATCTTAATGAGGCCCCATCCCCTGATCTTCTGTCATTATCTTCTTTATCTCCCCTTTGTCTGGGAGAACTCTGAAATGAAAATTTTTCTTCTCTTCATTTCTTCCCTCATTTAACCTTCTTGCCTGTTGCAATAAGTTTTTGATCTTTCCCATCTCTTCCTGTGTTCTGTATCATCTAATGAACACTTCTTTAAATTCTTGAAGGTCTTTTAGACTTTTTCTTCTCATCAATATTTCTCTACATGTTTCCCTTCTCTCAAAAGTTACTTTTGTTGGTCTCTGCTTTCCTTCTATCGAATATTTGCCTAGTTGGTGAATGTTTACAATATCCTCAGGACCACAAACTACTCCAAGCTTTCTTATCAGTGTGTGATTACCTAATTGTGATTACCTAATTGTGTTTACGGGAAAGAGCCCAAAGCTCGTATCTTCCCGTCTCCTGATCGGTTCCATTTTATACTTAGTGATACTTATCATACCTGTCCTTAAAACTATGGCTTGAGATAGCATTAACTACCTCCTCGCTTAGCGAATTCCAATTATCAACTACTCTTACACTGAAAAAGTATTTCCTTACATCCTGCAAAGAAGTTTTCTTACGAAGCTTCAAACTATGACCTCTAGTTCTAGAGCCAGCCATATCAAAATATCGATCCCTATCCACTCTATCATAACCATGAAGGAATTTAAAGACTGTCACCATATCCCCCCTCACTTCTAGCTTCGAGTGATGGTAAGTCTAATTCCCTCAGCCTCTCATCATAACTGAGATTGCGTATTTCTGGCACCAGTTTCGTGGCATGTCTTTGAACTTTTTCAAGCTTAGCTATGTGCTTTTTCAAGTGCGGATTCCAAAAGGGGGCTGCATATTCGAGTTTTGGCCTCACATAGGTTACATAAATATTTCTGAACATTTCCTTGTCCATGTGCCTGAAGGCTACCCTTACATTTGATAAGAATGCATATGCTGCCCTTACTATGCCATTTATATGTATTTCTGGAGACAAATCTGCCAGTATGTTTACTCCTAGATCTCTCTCATTTTCTGTCTCTTGAAGTTGTACTCCAGCCACCGAGTAGTCAAGCTAGGGCCTTCTTGCACTTGTACCCATTTTCATTACCTTACATTTTGAAGTATTGAATTTCATTAGCCACTTTTCTGACCACTCATGCAGATTATTTAGATCCTCCTGAAGTTCTCTACCATTGTTCTCGTTTTTTACTTTCTTCACAATCTTTGCATCATCTGCAAACATATTCATGAATGAATTTACAGACTCTGGTAGGTCATTTACATATAGAAGGAACAAAAGTGGCCCTAAAACTGAACCCTGTGGAACTCCACTACTAATTCTTCTCCATTCAGACACTGAGTGTGTGTGTTTGTGTGTGTATGTATGTATATATGTAGAGAGAGAGAGAGAGAGAGAGAGAGAGAGAGAGAGAGAGAGAGAGAGAGAGAGAGAGAGAGAGAGAGAGAGAGAGAGAGAGAGAGAGAAAGAGAACATTAGCTGTAAATAAGATATTCACCAGATAACAGCCAAACACGGATTTTTTTAATTAATGAAATTTGCAGTGTATATAATTATTTTTTGTTTGTTTGTTTGTGTTCGATCTCATGTAAATATTTGAATGCTGATTTTTGTTTTGTATGTGTATATATATATATATATATATATATATATATATATATATATATATATATATATATATATATATATATATATATATATATATATATATATATATATATATATATATATATATATATATATATATATATATATATATATATATAATGGCCCTAATACCCCTGGTAAATGGGTTGGCCAAGCAAGAGAGCACACATTCACCACAAGCTAAAACACACCTTAGCTACGGGGGGGGATCAATTTTTTTATTTTATTTATTAACTAATATGAATACTATATGAACTTAATTATAAAATGTTCTTATTATAAGGATCCTCCCTGCATCCTCTTTAGGGCATCCTCAGGGTAGATAAGAGAGAATCTTCTGCCGTGAGGCCCGACGGCTGCGTTCTCTTTTTTCTTATATAATATGCATATTTCATTGCTAAATACGTGCATCTACTCTCAGTTTTTATATAAATTCAGTATGAATGACCATAAAAATATTAGGTTTTATTACATCCTTCTTTGAGGATATTTCTGAAAGACGCTTCAAAGAGAATAGAAAATTTTTAATATATTATTAAGTTCCCATATTAATGTTATTTTTTGTTACTAATATGTGTTAACTGCTATTCTAACGATCTTGTTAATAACTGATTTACTCTCTCTCTCTCTCTCTCTCTCTCTCTCTCTCTCTCTCTCTCTCTCTCTCTCTCTCTCTCTCTCTCTCTCTCTCTCTCTCTCTCTCTCTCTCTCTCTCTCTCTCTCTCGATTTTCCCTCTCTTCCGTGACGAGAACATAGATTGTTTATCGACCAAACAGTCAACAAATGTCTTGGACTCGGATGATAGGTCAACTTCCATCTCCGAAAAAGTGAGACAGATTAATATCGTTCAAATCCAGAAAAGAAGAAGAAGAAGAAGAAGAAGAAGAAGAAGAAGAAGAAGAAGAAGAAGAAGAAGAAGAAGAAGAAGAAGAAGAAGAAGAAGAAGAAGAAGAAGAAGAAGAAGAAGAAGAAAAAAAATGATAAAAATAATAATAATGATAATAATAATAATAATAATAATAATAATAATAATAATAATAATAATAATAATAATAATAATATATAATAATAATAATGATACTACTACTACTACTACTACTACTACTACTACTACTACTACTGACGATGATGATGATGATAATGATAATAATAATAATAATAACAATAATAATAATAATAATAATAATAATAATAATAATAATAATAATAATAATAGTAATAATAATAATAATAATAATAATAATAGTAATAACAATAATAATAAAAATAAGAAGAGGAAGATGAATAAGAAGAAGTAAAGAGTAAAAAAGAATAAGAAAAAAGAAAAAAATAAGAGGAAAATGAAGAAGAAGAAGAAGAAAGAATAGGAAAAAGAAGAATAAAGAGAAAAATGAAGAAGTAGTAACCCAATCGGTATTGTGGCATGACCATGTAACTTGCAGTCAGAGTTCGGTTTCTTCTGAGGCTCAAAATGGTTTCTGAGGATTATGGTGTATTAGTAATATTGCGATTCCATTGCGAATACATACATACATACATACTTACATACAAGAGTTAGCCAATTCCAATTATCAACTACTCTTACACTGAAAAAGTATTTCCTTACATCCTGCAAAGAAGTTTTCTTACGAAGCTTCAAACTATGACCTCTAGTTCTAGAGCCAGCCATATCAAAATATCGATCCCTATCCACTCTTGTGATTACCTAATTGTGATTACAATTAGGTAATCACAATTAGGTAATCACAAGAGTGGATAGGGATCGATATTTTGATATGGCTGGCTCTAGAACTAGAGGTCATAGTTTGAAGCTTCGTAAGAAAACTTCTTTGCAGGATGTAAGGAAATACTTTTTCAGTGTAAGAGTAGTTGATAATTGGAATTGGCTAAGCGAGGAGGTAATTAATGCTATCTCAATCCATAGTTTTAAGGACAGGTATGATAAGTATCACTAAGTATAAAATGGAACCGATGAGGAGACGGGAAGATACGAGCTTTGGGCTCTTTCCCGTAAGCACAATTAGGTAAACATACATACTTGCATACAATCATATATACAGATGGTTCCATATATTGTTAAAATCAGTATCCTAACCATTTATATTTACATGATAGTTTGATACAAAAAATAATTGAATAATTAAATAAATATGTAAAATACACCTGTCAACAGTACTGAGTTAAAGTCCAAAGTAGCACAGCTGTCTTATTTCTTCTTTTTGCTTTCTCTTTTATCATTTTTTATTTTGAATAAATTGAGTTAAATTTAAAGTGATCCTGTGATAACATACATTGGTTAGCAAGTGATTAATATATTTTTTTTCTGAAATGATCAGTTTATCAGTTAAAAAGAATATATAGCAGAAACAGGTGGTTGTCTCTTCAGATACTTTCCTTCAAGTGGATTTTTGTTTTGCATATTTTCCCTCATATTACCAAAGTCAAATTCTAAGTCAAGATGTGTGTCACCAGAAAAAAGATGAATTGAGTAACTAAATAGTACTCATATAAAGATACAGAAATTCTGTGTGAAGCTTAAATAGAAGTTTTTCTCTCTTTTTTCCTTCTTCTTGTCTCTATATTCCGTGAAAGGGAAAACATGAAAATGGGGCCATCTCTGTCCCAAGCCCCCCCCCATCCAATTGTTGGGGGAGGGGTGACAGAGGATCTCCAGGGGATAAAGTAGGAGGAGAAGTGGCTGTCAGGAGATTGAAACAGAAATTCAAGGAATTAGAGACAATGGTTATAAATCTTGATGATAAAATTCAGAGTTTGGATAGAGAAATAAAAGAGAATGAAACACTCAGAGAGGAAATAAGATGTTTGGAGAAAGCAAATAAAGCACAAGGACAAAAGAGAAAGAAAACTAGAAAAACAAATAAAGAAGCTGGAAGGGGAAAAGAGTGAACTAAAAACCAGAATTTCTAAAAATGAATGAATTAAATGTTAGTTCATTGCTCTCCTCTGAGAGAGACAAGATTGCAGCTTGAAATGTCCAGATTAAGGAAAACATCGAACAGTTTAGAAAAGAGTTCCAGGAACTGAATATGAAACATGATGCCATGAAAACTTCCTTTACTGATGCACTAATGGGGAATGTGGCAGTAAAGAGGCTGTAAAGGTGGTGGCACTGGAAAACATACAAACAGTTGACTATAAAGAGACAGTAATAAAAAAAAATGAGAGACGTTGTGTTGGAAAGGGTAAATCCACTGATTAAACTAGCACTTGATAAAAAGAAGACAGTAGTAATCTCATGCATAAGTGAATCCCAGGAGTCAACATGGCAGGAGAGACTTGAAGAAAATAAAGCTAGGGTTGTAGACCTGATCAGAAAACTTGGAGTAGTTTGTGGTCCTGAGCATATTGTAAACATTCACCAACTAGGTAAATATTCTAGGGAGGGAAATCAGAGACCAACAAAAGTAACCTTTGAGAGAGAGAGGGCTCATGTAGAGAAATATTGATGAGGAAAGAAAGTCTAAAAAACCTTCAAGAATTCAAAGAAGGGTTCAGTAGACGATACAGAGACGGAAGGGCTAAAAAAGTTGTTGCAAGAGACTAGAAGGTTAAATGAGGAAAGAAATGAAGAAGAGAAGAAAAATTTTCTTTTCAGAGTTCTCCCAGAGAAAGTGGACATAAAGAAGAAACTGACAGAAGATCAGGGGATGAGGCCTCATTAAGATTTTTATGCACAAATGCTGATAGATTAGCTGGTAAGGCAGTAGAATTAAAAGATAGGATGCACAACAGTAAGGCAGATATAGTAGCAGTTACAGAGACTAAGCTGAGTGAGACATAAACAGTCACAGTTTCTCCTAAGGGCTTCAGAATATTAAGGGTTGAAAGATCTGAGAGGACTGGTGGAGGGATAGCATTGCTCATAAGTGAAAGGATTCAGGTTGAAGAAATAAACTTTGCTATAGAAAGTGAGTTCAAGGAATTTCTTGTTGCTTGTATGAATCCTGGGTCAGAGAGCAATATAATAACTGTTGTATATAACCCTCCATGGAACCAACATAGGCTGGAAGTTTATGAGAAAAGTCATATAGGTTCTATTGAAGTCATAAACTCAGTTGTTAACATGGCACGAGGGAGAAAATGTAGGATTTTGATTATGGGAGATTTTAATCATAACGAGACAGATTGGATAAATCTTGACTCACACAATGGTGAGGACTCATTCGGGGCAAGATTCCTAGATTGCATACAAGGGAATATCCTACACCAACATGTAACGGAACTAACGAGGGCCAGGGGTGGGGTTAAGTCATCACTACTTGATCTAGTATTCACAGATAACGTGTTGGATATTGAAAAAATTGAGTATGAACCACCAGTTGGAAAGAGTGACCACTGTGTGCTGTGGATGGAGTATATCATTATTGAAGATCTTCTGCCTGAGAGTAGAGGCACTGAGGACATGAGGAGGAGCTATCCGAAAGGAGATTACACCAAAATGAATGAGCTTTTGCAGTTATTGACTGGAGAACCTTATTTTACAACAGATCTGTACAAGAAATGTAAAGCATCTTTTGAGAGAAATATGGGAAGATAGTAGATTGCTGCATACCTCTCACCAAAGTAGGTGTAATTCATGCCAGAGAGAAATGGTTCAATAATGAGTGAAAAAGAGCTAAGGAGTGGAGAGACAAATGCTGGAAAAGATATAGGAGGAGAAAAAATATAAATGCCAGGCAGACCTATAAAAGAGCAAGGAATTATTACCTAAGTAAAAGAAGAGAGGCAGAGAGACACTATGAAAGGGACATCACCAGAAAGGCTAATAAGAATCCCAAACTTTTCCACAGCTTTATCAGAGGAAAACTGAAGGTAAAAGAACAGGTTTTAAGGCTTATGAGAGCGGATGGAAGCATCACTGAGACGGATTAAGAGCTCTGCAAGGATTGAACAGGATTAAGAGATCTGCAAAGACTTGAGCAAGGAGTCTCAATCAGTATTTACAGTAGAAAATACCCCACCCCCTCAAATTGCAGAGATAGAAGCTCATGGGCCAGTATTAGAGAACATCATCCTTTCAGCCACAGAGGTATGGAAAGAGCTGTTTGAGTTAGATGTCCATAGAGCTAGAGGTCCTGATAATATATCCCCTCTTGTACTTAAAAAATGTGCAACCTTACTATCAGTGGCTCTAAGTATCATATTTAAAAAGTCACTGGAGTCAGGGGAGATTCCAAGATGCTGGAAACTAGCGAACGTGATACCTGTCTTCAAAAAGGGAAGGAGGGATACGGCCCTAAACAATAGACCTGTTTCCTTGACCAGCATAGTTTGCAAAGTTATGGAGAAACTACTAAGGAAACATATCTCTCTTCACTTGGAATCCTTCAACTTTTTGTCAGTGAGGCAACATGGCTTCAGAGAAGGTAGATCAACAGTAACAAACTTATTAGAATTTTATGATGAGGTAAGCCAAATCTTACAGGAATGAGAGGGCTGTACAGATTGCATATTCCTAGACTTCCAGAAAGCATTTGACACTGTTCCACATGGGGGACTTATTACGAAGCTGCAAGCAATGGCTAGAATAGGTGGAAATGTCTTGGAATGGATAAAAACCCACTTAGAAAGAAGGGAACAGAGGGTTAGAGTAATACACTGAGTGTCTGAATGGAGAAGAGTTAGTAGTGGAGTTCCACAGGGTTCAGTTTTAGGGCCACTTTTGTTCCTTGTATATGTAAATGACCTACCAAAGTTTGTAAATTCATTCAGGAATATGTT
Source organism: Halocaridina rubra (assembly GCA_037179515.1). Lineage (NCBI taxonomy): Eukaryota > Metazoa > Arthropoda > Malacostraca > Decapoda > Atyidae > Halocaridina > Halocaridina rubra. The sequence goes on from JAXCGZ010011873.1 coordinate 26,617, forward strand.
TGCAGATGATGCAAAGATTGTAAAGAAATTAGGAAACGAGAACAATGGTAGAGAACTTCAGGGAAATCTAAATAGTCTGCATGAGTGGTCAGAAAAGTGGTTAATGAAATTCAATACTTCAAAATGTAAGGTAATGAGAATGGGTACAAGTGCAAGAAGACCCAAGCTTGACTACTCGGCGGCTGGAGTACAACTTCAAGAGACAGAAAATGAGAGAGTTCTAGGAGTAAACATACTAGCAGATTTGTCTCAAGAAATACATAAAAATGGCATAGTAAGGGCATTATATGCATTCTTATCAAATGTAAGGGTAGACTTCAGGCACATGGACAAGGAAATGTTCAGAAATATTTATAATAACGTATGTGAGGCCAAAACTCGAATATGCATCCCCCTTTTGGACTCCACACTTGAAAAAGCACATAGCTAAGCTTGAAAAAGTTCAAAGACATGCCACGAAACTGGTGCCAGAAATACGTAGTCTCAGTTATGATGAGAGGCTGAGGGAATTAGAATTACCAACACTAGAAGCTAGAAGATTGAGGGCGGATATGGTGACAGTCTTTAAATTCCTTCATGGTTATGATAGAGTGGATAGGGATCGATATTTTGATATGGCTGGATCTAGAACTAGAGGTCATAGTTTGAAGCTTCGTAAGAAAACTTCTTTGCAGAATGTAAGAAATACATTTTTAGTTTAAGAGTAGTTGATAATTGGAATTGGCTAAGCGAAGAGGTAGATAATGCTATCTCAATCCATAGTTTTAAGGACAGGTATGATAAGTATTACTAAGTAGAAAATGGAACTGATCAGGAGATGGGAAGATACGAGTTTTGGGCTATTTCCCGTAAGCACAATTAGGTAATCACATACACACACACACACACCACACACACACACCACACACACCACACACACACACTATATATATATATAAATATATATATATATATATATATATATATATATATATATATATATATATATATACATGAATTATATTTTACCCGTGAATTAGACTCGAGCCTAAGACATTTAATTACTGTGCCAGAGCGCTACCAGCTACGCCTAAGAAAGAATCCAACCTCAAAGCTAACTGCTTTGATAGGAATGGACGCATTTTTTCTGAATATCTTTTTGTACATAAAACAGCTTTTCCTAACCTCAATCGTGGCTTTGTTTTCACATTTAATTCAAATCCCAATCTATATAGGCATCAATGATAATCAAACAGCACCATTAGCATATCTGAAAACATGAATTATATTTGACCATTGAGTGGGACTCAAACCTAAGAGACATAAGTAATGTGCCAAGACATTACCATCTACACCACTGAAGGTCTAAGAAAAAAACAACCTCAAAGCTAACTCCTTTGCTAGGACTGAACCCATTGTTTCTGAATGTATTTTTGTTCATAATACAGCCTCTCCCAACCTAACCTGTGGCTTAGTTTTCGCATTTAATTCAAATCTCAATCTATTTTGGCATCAATGATTATCAAATAAACACATTAACCTACGGGAAAATATGAATCATATTTTACCCCTGACTTAGACTCGAACCTAAGACACATAATTAATATGTCAAGGAGCTACCGACTACACCACTAAAGGTCTAGGAAAGAAGCCAACCTCAAAGGCAACTTCTTTGATAGGAATGAACAAATTCATTCTGAATGCCTTTTTTTTTTTAATGTTACAGCTGCTCCTGACCTCACATGTGGCTTTTTCTTTGCATTTTATTCAAATTCCATGCTATATGGGCATCAGTAATAATCAGAGAAACACATTAACATTTATGAAGACCTGAATCATATTCTATCCCAGAATAGGACTCGAACATAAGACACATATTTACTGTGCCTATGAACTACCAACTACTCCAGTGAAGATCTAAAAAAAACACCTAACCTGAAAACCAACTGCTGTACCAAGAATGAATGCATTCTTTCTGTGGCAACCCTTGATCCCCAAGGAGCTAAGAGGAGTGGTTAAGGTATGTGTGGATTGCGGTGAATGAGTTTATTTTGGCTCAGCCACCCACATTGCAAGAGGGAATGAGGCCAGTTATATATATATATATATATATATATATATATATATATATATATATATATATATATATATATATATATATATATATATATATATATATATATATATATATATATTAACTCTCTCTCTCTCTCTCTCTCTCTCTCTCTCTCTCTCTCTCTCTCTCTCTCTCTCTCTCTCTCTCTCTCTCTCTCTCTCTCTCTCTCTCTCTCTCTCTCTCTCTAGATATATATATATATATATATATATATATATATATATATATATATATATATATATATATATATATATATATATATACACACACACACACATATATATATATATATATATACATATATATATATATATATATATATATATATATATATATATATATATATATATATATATATATATATAGAGAGAGAGAGAGAGAGAGAGAGAGAGAGAGAGAGAGAGAGAGAGAGAGAGAGAGAGAGAGAGAGAGAGAGAGAGTTTTATATGTATATATATATATATATATATATATATATATATATATATATATATATATATATATATATATATATATTATATATAGTTATATATAGTTATATATAGTTATATATATATATATATATATATATATATATATATATATATATATATATATATATATATATATATATATATATATATATATATATATATATAGTTATACATAGTTATATATATATATATATATATATATATATATATATATATATATATATATATATATATATATATATATATATATATATATATATATATATATATATATATATATATATATATATATATATATATATATATATATATATATATATATATATATATATATATATATATATATATATATATATATATATATATATATATATATATATTATCAAATAAGCACATTACATATGTGAAAACATGAATCATTTTTTACCCCGACCGGGACTCGAACCTAGGACTTATGATTACTAAGTCAAGGCGCTACCACTACACCACAGAAGGTTAAAAGGAATCCAACCTTATAGCTTATATCTGCTATACTTAGTAATGAACGCATTCTAACTGAATGCCACTATGTTCATATTACAGATTCCCCAACCTCACTCGTGGCTTTATTTTAGCATTTAATTCAAATCCCAATCTCATTCGGTCCATGAAATTATCAAATAAGCACATTACATATGTGAAAACATGAATAATTTTTTTCTTTTTACCCCGACCGGGACTCGAACCTAGGACTTATGATTACTAAGTCAAGGCGCTACCACTACACCACAGAAGGTTAAAAGGAATCCAACCTTATAGCTTATATCTGCTATACTTAGGAATGAACGCATTCTAACTGAATGCCACTATGTTCATATTACAGATTCCCCAACCTCACTGGTGGCTTCATTTTAGCATTTAATTCAAATCCCAATCTCATTCGGTCCATGAAATTATCAAATAAGCACATTACATATGTGAAAACATGACTAATTTTTTACCCCGACCGGGACTCGAACCTAGGACTTATGATTACTAAGTCAAGGCGCTACCACTACACCACAGAAGGTTAAAAGGAATCCAACCTTATAGCTTATATCTGCTATACTTAGGAATGAACGCATTCTAACTGAATGCCACTATGTTCATATTACAGATTCCCCAACCTCACTCGTGGCTTTATTTTAGCATTTAATTCAAATCCCAATCTCATTCGGGCCATGAAATTATCAAATAAGCGCATTACATGTGAAAACATGAATCATTTTTTACCCCGACCGGGACTCGAACCTAGGACTTATGATTACTAAGTCAAGGCGCTACCACTACACCACAGAAGGTTAAAAGGAATCCAACCTTATAGCTTATATCTGCTATACTTAGGAATGAACGCATTCTAACTGAATGCCACTATGTTCATATTACAGATTCCCCAACCTCACTCGTGGCTTCATTTTAGCATTTAATTCAAATCCCAATCTCATTCGGGTCATGAAATTATCAAATAAGTACATTACATATGTGAAAACATGAATCATATTTTACTCCGACCGGGACTCGAACCTAGGACTTATGATTACTAAGTCAAGGCGCTACCACTACACCACAGAAGGTTAAAAGGAATCCAACCTTATAGCTTATATTTGTTATACTTAGGAATGAACGCATTCTAACTGAATGCCACTATGTTCATATTACAGATTCCCCAAGCACATATGTAATGTGCTTATTTGATAATTTCATGGCCCGAATGAGATTGGGATTTGAATTAAATGCTAAAATGAAGCCACGAGTGAGGTTGGGAATCTGTAATATGAACATAGTGGCATTCAGTTAGAATGCGTCCATTCATAAGTATAGCAGATATAAGCTATAAGGGTGGATTCCTTTTAACCTTCTGTGGTGTAGTGGTATCGCCTTGACTTAGTAATCATAAGTCCTCGGTTCGAGTCCCGGTCGGGGTAAAAAATAATTAATGTTTTCACATATGTAATGTGCTTATTTGATAATTTCATGGCCCGAATGAGATTGAGATTTGAATTAAATGCTAAAATGAAGCCACGAGTGAGGTTGGGGAATCTGTAATATGAACATAGTGGCATTCAGTTAAAATGCGTTCATTCCTAAGTATAGCAGATATAAGCTATAAGGTTGGATTCCTTTTAACCTTCTGTGGTGTAGTGGTAGCGCCTTGACTTAGTAATCATAAGTCCTAGGTTCGAGTCCCGGTCGGGGTAAAAAAAATGATTCATATATATATATATATATATATATATATATATATATATATATATATATATATATATATATATATATATATATAAGTACTTACTACGCCCCGCCACGGCCTGAGGTTAGCAAGGGCATACACTCAGGGTAATGATTACATCTGCCAAAACAAATCTTTCACAAGAAAACAACTGTCCTAGCCCTTGATAGAAAAGGTAGTCCGTGACGTAAAACAGGCTTATATATATATATATATATATATATATATATATATATATATATATATATATATATATATATATATATATATATATATATATATATATATATATATATATATATATATATATATATATATGTATATATATATATATATATATATATATATATATATATATATATATATATATATATATATATATATATATATATATATATATATATATATATATATATATATGCGCCTGAAGGAAGGGGTAGAATATATCTTCCGTGTTCACCTGCGTATATTATTAGACGACTAATTGGGGCGGAGCAAGGGAATCCAGTAAGGACCCTTGTCATGGAGAATCTGAATTTGCTTGGTTGTAGTGAAAGTGAAAGTAAGAGGTAGGTGATAGGGAATATATTTGTTGAGAGAAAGATGGATGTAGATGCAGAGAACAAATCAAAGATAAAAGGGAATGCTGAGGTGACATTTGGGACTGTGGTAGGTAGGGTGTTGGAGTTGAGAGAGGAAGGGAAGAGTGGGAATACCTCTGTTGGTAAGTGAAAAGATAAATAAGTGTGTGGTGGAGTGGAAGAAATATTTTCCTTATTAACAGTGGTTAAAATGAGTCTGGAATGCGAGGTTTCGACGTTTGTAGGCGCATATGGCCCTGGCAGTGGGAAAAGTGCGGAAGAAAGTGAAGAATCTTGTATGAAAACTTAGGAATAAATGTGAGTTTGGTGTTGATAAGATAATTAATTCAAGAATAGGAAATGAGCCAGTGGATGGTATAATTGGGATGTATGGAGTACCTGGTAGGAATGAGAGTTGAAAGAAAATAATAGAAATGTGTTTTGAGAGAGATGTTACTTACTAATTCTATATTTAAAAAGAAAGATGTGCACAAGTATGTGTGGGGTTGAGTAGATAATGGTAGAGTAGTTGACAGAGCATTAATGGAATTTTTTTTTATGAGTGTGACACCGGGACAGGCAGAAACTGAACTTATCAATAAAGGCCCGGGCACGAGAAAATACCAGGACGAAGGAAAAGAAAAAGGTGAAGGACAAGGCAGATATGAGGTAATGTCACACAAAGGAAAACGGCAGACAGAAAAAAACAGTCAAGTACAGAGGACCCAGAGATATGGAGGACTAGGCTCTGAGATGATGATAGATCTGCTTTTTGAAGGATGAAACGCTATAAGAATTAGGAAAGACAGAAGGAGGAAGAGAGTTCCAGAGTTTGGAGGTAGATGGGAAGAAGCAGTCGCTGCACCGGCCAATCCGCGAGCTACAAATCTCCACACAGTACCTGTGAGATGAGGCCGCTTGGCGAGTGTTACGCGGCCTCGACATAGGGGGAGGGATGCAACTCGCCAACTCATCAGAGCAGCGATGGAAATAGTAGCGATAGAAAAGCGAAAGGGAAGATGCCTTACGGCGTCTCTGCAAATGGGAGTTAAGAGTAGAAGAAAGAGTGACACGAGATTGATTACGAGTAACAAATGAAGACTGTGAAGAAAAGGCAGAGGAAAAGTGAAGGGTAGAATCATCAGTAAATGCATGAAGAAGAGAGAAAGATGGAGATTGTAGAAGATCATTGATGAAGAGAAAGAACTGTGTAAGTGAAAGAACAGAGCCCTGAGGAACACCACTGGTAACAGAGAAAGGGCTAGATGTCGCGCCATCAACAACTACAGATATAAAACGGTCAGTAAGAAATCTGGAAAGCAGAGAACTTAAAGAAGGAGTAAAGCCATAGTCAGGGAGTTTGGCCAACAGAGCATTGTGCCAGACTCTGTCAAAAGCCTTAGAGATATCAAGGGCGACAACAAAGGATTCCCCATACTTCCTCAGAGAAGATGACCATAAATGAGTAAGATAGGACAGGAGATCACCAGTGGATCTTGCCTTGCGGAAGCTGTACTGGTGATCGGAGATAAGTGAGTTAGATTCAAGGCATTTCAAGAAGTGAGAATTGAGAAAAGTTTCGAAAACTTTAGGAATAGAGGAGGTTAGGGCAATAGGTCGGTAGTTCAAAGGAATAGAGCGGTCACCCTTCTTAGGAACAGGTTGAATTAGAGCATGCTTCCAAGATGAAGGATAGATACTGGTTGACAGAATGAGGCAAAAAAGACGGCAAAGCATGGGAGCCAGTTCATCTGCAAACTCCTAAAGGAACTTTACAGGGATGCCATCGGGACCAGATGCTTTGTTCGTCTTTAGCGAGCGAAGAAGCTTATGAACTTTGCGTGAAGAAAGGATAAGGGAGGGCATATGGTTAGAGAGGGGTAAAGATTTAGGAACAGGTGTGCTGGAATCGTTTATAGAGGAGTTGGCAGAAAAATGAGAGCCAAAGAGAGTGGCTTTGTCAGTGGGAGAGCAAGCTATAGAACCATCAGAACAAATGAGAGGGGGAAAGCTTGAGTTACAGAAGTTTTTGGAGAGGTTTTTGGCTAAGGATCAGAAGCATTTGTCAGTGGAGGAGGAGTTAAGGTCATCAACTTTCCTTCTTATAAAGGAAGCCTTAGACCTACGAATCTGAGCAGTACAGCGATTCCTAGCTATAATAAAAGCAGAGCAAGTTAAATCAGAAGGAGAGGCTTGGTAAGATTGGTGAGCCTGATTCCTAGCCTGGATAGACATGGAGCAGGTACGGTCAAACCAAGGTTTACGGGGAGAGAAAGTTTTTATAGAAGAGGGGATATACGCCTCCATTACCACGGTCATGATCTCGGCAACTTTTAGAGCTACCTGATCAGGGTTGCGGGATCGAAAGCAGTAGTCATCCCATGGGAAGTCAAAGAGAAAGTTACGCAAATTTTCATGTTGGGTATGCTCGAAGTGCCAAAGGCAGCGCTGAGTAGGAGGGATTGGTGGAGGGGGAGCAAAGATGGAAGAGACTGAGATCATAGAGTGGTCAGATTTACCAAGAGGGGAAAGCACAGAATAAAAGTAGCTTGAAAGGTTAGACGTAAAAAATAGGTCAAGAGTGTTTGCAGCATGTTCGCGACGATGAGGATCGCAATGTAGAGAACTTTGGCATGTGGGTGAGAAGATAGTAAAGACTCATGGCACAAGAACAGATATTCAAAGAAAGACACAAACTCGAAGGAGTTTGGAGAACAGTAGCAGAAGCAAAGGAAAATAGTGGTAATGGAGAGATAGACTTTTAGCCAGAGAACATCAGTCAGGAGATTCAAGGTCCATGAGCCTCGCAGTAGGAGTGTTAGTGCTGCAGTATGCACAGATCCCACCTTTGGAACGAAAACGAGCATACAGATTATAGTGAGAGATTTGAATTGGGTCAGTGGAAGCATGCATAGACAGCTGGGTTTCAGATAGGAGGAGTAGGTTAGGGAGAAAAGTACCCAAGTGCTGTTCCACAGACGAAAGATTAGAGTTCAGCCCACGAATGTCAGAATAGTGAAGAGTGAAAGAAGCAGATCTATTGGGAGGTGCAAAGTTAAGGGCAGAACCATTACTACCACCAAGCGTGTCTGCTCTCAAGCCAATAATGGAGTCTACATGATCCCCGGAAATTCTTTGCACCTCTCTATGCCGGGTACTGGCGGCCATTAGCTGTGTACCTTTCATAAATAATAACAAATGTGAGAAAAAAGAAAGTAAAAGAGACAGATGTGGGAAATGTTGTGACTTGTCAAATGTAATGGAAGAGATGTGTAGTGAATACGCCAGAATATTTAGTGTAGATGTAGGCATGAGGAAACAACCGTCCTGATGGAAGACTCAACCTGGAACTGTCTGGACCAGTCCTAGTTGCATCCTAATACCTTCAGTCGTAGTCTTTCAATGGGCAGCTGGTGCCATGGCCAACCTACTAATCATATGTAGTGGTGGATAGGAGGGTGATTAGAAGAGTATTAAATGTGAATATACTGAGATGAGCTAGTGGTGGAATATCTGATAATTATTTAGTGGAAAATATAGAGAGAGTGGAAGAAAGAGGAGAAAGAGGAGAAGCAAGAGATGAAGATAGGTGCTAAAAGTGAATAAATTGAATAAGAGAGAGAAATACTGTGAGTATGAGGCTAGTTTGAGGAATATGTGAAATGTAGTGAAAGAGAAAGTGGAAGGGGGAGTGGAAGAAGAATTGTGTTGTTTCAAGGAGGAAGTCGTGAAGTGTGATAAGTGCAGTGTGCAAAAGGAGAATAATTGGTGAAAGTAAAAGGAAAGGTAATGAATAGTGGAATGAGGAGGAGAGTGCAGTAGTAGCTGAAAAGAAGCAGGCATTTCAGGTATGGTTGTAGTTAGGTAATGAAGAGGAAATTGAAAGGTATTGTGCAAAGAGCAGGTTAGTGAAGCACATGGTGAGGGAGGCAAAGAGAGAAGCAGATGTAAGGTGGGTAGATTATTGTCTGAGAATTTTGAAGAGAGTGAGGAAAGGTGACTCTGGTAGGGAGGCAAGGATGAAAGGAGCAGATGGGCAATTGCTAGTAGATGGAATAAAGGTGAGATAGATGGGCTGAATATATCAAGGAAATGCTGAATGAGGAAGATGATAGAGATTTGGCTGTGGGAAACAAATGGAAAATGCTAATGTTAGGTGATGTGAATGAAAGAGAAAAACCAAAAGAGGAGTTACATTTGGCATTGAGAGCAATGAAAGAAGGTAAAGCACCAGGGATATATGGGTGTCATGTTGAATGCATGTCAAAATTTGGGGAGGCATTAGTAGAATGTATGTTTCAGGAAAGGGAGGGTCCCGGTTAATTGGAGGAGTGTATGTGTAGTTCCACTTCACAAAGGGAAAGGAGATAATTATGAGTGTAGTAGTTTTAGAGGAATTAGTTTGTTGAGTGTAATTGGTAAGGTATATGGAAGAGTGGTAATAGAGAAAATTAGGAGAGATACTGAGAGATTGATTGGAGAAGAACAGTGTGGGCTCAGGAGAGGAAGAGGATGTGTGGTGTGAGAAGTTCTTAGAGAAAGGTAGGGATACTTTTTGGGCTTTTATGGACTTAGAGAAAGTGTATGACAGGGTTGATAGAGAGGGGCTGTGGAATGAGCTGCGACTGTATGGAATAAGTGGAAATTTTCTGAAAGCAGTGAAGAGATTTTACATAAATAGTAGAGCATGTGTGAGAGCCGGGAATAGTATGAGTAATTGCTTTGAGGTGAATGTAGGGTTATGTCAAGGTTGTGTAATGTCTCCATGGTCGCTTAAAGTGTATATGGATGGAGTGGTAAAGGAAGTAAATGAAAGAGTATTAGACAGAGATTTTAAACTAGCGGGTGAGAATGGAAGGTTGTGGAAATTGAATCAGTTGCTATTTGCGGATGATACTGAACTGGAGGCTGATACTGAGAATGAACTGAATCATTTAGTGACTAAGTTTGTTAGGGTGCATGAAAGAAGGAAGCTGTGAGTAAATATTGATAAAAGTTAAGTCATGAGATGCACGAGGAGTGTTAATCTTGGTAGATTGAATGTAAAAGTGAATGGAGAGTTGCTTAAAAAATATGAGAGTTATAAGTATTTGGGGTCGCATGTATCAAGGAGTGGACTTGTGGATTCAAAGGTAGGTCACAGAGTGAAGGAATCAAGTGAATGTCTAGTTGGATTGAAGAGGGTAATGAGGAAGAGATATTTGGGAATGAATGTAAAGAGAAGGATATAAGAAGGTGTGATTGTGCCGTCAGCACTGCATGGAGCAGAGACTTGGAATGCAAGTGAGAAAAAAAGGAACAAATTGAATGTAATGGAAATAAGGTATTTGAAATGTATGATTTGTATATCTAGAATAGATAGAGTAAGAAATGAGGATGTCGGGCAGAGAAAGGATGTTGAAAGGAAGCTGTCGGATATTTTAGATCAAAGACACATGAAAAGGATAAGTGATGAACAAATAGTGAAGAGAGCATGGAATGCAGAAGTGATTGGAGTTAGGTAAGAGGAAGACATAAAATGAGATCTATCAATCTATCTTTAACCAGTTACTCATTATGGAGGAAACAAGTGAAGATAAGTCTAGTACAGAATTCAATGTAAGAGCTGTTCTTTGTTATTCATGTATGGCTTGACATTCAATGAAAAGTGACGACTTTATGCGACTTTCCTTAGCATTTTATATTGGTAAGGAAAAACTGAATGACATGGAGTTTTAGTGAAGTGGTTAATGAGGAATCCAATCGGAGGAAAAAATAAGAGAAGATGGTCCATAAAGCAATAGATGAATTGGATTTATTAGAGAAATATGATAATTGGGGTAATCGTTACCAAATTTCTTGGTAGACAAATGAGATGGACCACCTCCTTCGTCGGTTTTTCGGACTGATTGCCCAGTCAGTGAGTAATCTCTTGGAAAAAATTTCAATTCTGAAGAATTAAAGTAAATTAATAAAGCAGAATCACCAAGAAGAGCTTACTTCAAGTCATGAACTGATAATTATAAAATATGATCTGATGAATATCAGGGAAGAAAAGAGGAAATTTAACCAGAGACTGAAAGGCAATGAAATTAAGAGGTACTTTTCTCCAAAGCAACATAAACTCCTTTCTGAACGTCAGGTTGATTGCTTTACCATGGCTAATGTACCGGATGTTGCTTCACCATATTCTGCAACTGCCCCACCTTCCTCACAAACAACCTGTGGAATTCTCTCATGATCATTTCAGTTTCAAGATCTTGGTAGACCTCCCACACTGTGCTCAGCCATTAGCTGTGGGTGCCTGTGACGCTGACAGAAGGGGAAAGGAAACCTAAAGGACAATGTCAAAAAAAAAAAAAAAAAAAAAAAAAAAAAAAAAAAAAAAAAAAAAACAGACCCCACTAATGCCTACAGCACAAATTCAGTCTATTGATAAAGCTGGCATTTAGGAACAAATCTTACATATGACTGATCGTCTAGACCAGAGAATACCTGAGCATAAAAGAGCAGTGAGATATGGTGCTGAAAGTTCTGCTTTATTTGTGCATATGCGAGACTCTGATCACCATATTAATTGGGATGAGTCCTCATTGCTATATAAGAGTAACTGCCAATACAGGAGAAAGATACTTGAAGCAGTCATTATAGAAAAATCAGAAACCTTAAATTTATCTAATGGACAGTGGAGATCTGACATTGTGCATGAAGCAATATTAAAAGACCTCATTAAAAAGATTATGCCCCATGACCGTCCACCTGACCTGACGTCTGAAGCTAATTTCATCGTGGATACTCCTGGCAATCGTAGCTAGCATCTCCCCCCACCCATATCCTACTTCACAGCTTTATAAATATCGATTCATTTGTACCTGAAGAGGACTGGAGTCCAGTCGTAATATATAGTACATCTTCGCTTCTCTTTTTGTTTATTTATGGTCATTTTCCGATTAATATTGTGCTGTGTTATAGCAGTTTAAATTGTATATATATATATATATATATATATATATATATATATATATATATATATATATATATATATATATATATATATATATATATATATATATATATATATATATATATATATATATATATATGTATCAGTCGGTAGCGTCTCCGACTCTGAGGCGTCAGGTCGAGGGTTCGCGCCCCGTCACGGTCTGAGGTTAGCAAAAGCATGCACTCAGCGTAAGGATTACATTTGCCAAAACAAGTCCTTCGCAAGAAGGCAACCGTCCTAGCCCTTGGTTGATAAGGGAGTCCGTGACGTAAAACCGGAACCGGAAAACCGGAACATGTATTTGTATATTTTGGCAGTAAATTTTCTTGTTTTGTTGAATATGACCGCTGTTTTTTCATTTGCAATCTTCTTGTATAACTTTTCCAAAGTTCTTACAATAACTTTTTCATTATTGTTGAGACTATATAATAAGTCGGAAAATTTAAGAGAATTCATAACGTTTCGTAAAGCTTCGTACATTGTCAAATGATTATTTAGTAGTGGATGGAGGTTTTATATACATATATATATATATATATATATATATATATATATATATATATATATATATATATATATATATATATATATATATATATCGACCCCACATAAAAGTGGGAATAGATGTCATACTCATAGTCATAGATTTTATTGCCAAATATTTAGTATACATACATGAATAAATATGTACATTATATTCAGAGGCACTAGCCTGCTGAGCAAGAGCTCCTTGGCAGGCAGTTTAATATACATTCATATAATTTAAAGTATGACCGCAATAGTTAACAAAAGCTCCAATATAGCAATCTCATACTTATCTTGTAATAAAACAAAACAGTAGCCTGACCTTAACCTGGACATAATGATACACCAATACTGTATTAATTATTAATCAACAACTGCTTGATTTTGCCTAGTAAATAAATGCTGTTTGAGTTTCTTTTTAAATAATGTTACGCCAGTTATTGTTTTTAAATCTTCTGGTAATGCATTCCAGCATTTTGGGCCAAAACAGTGAATAGAATTTTGTACAAGATTGTTCTCGGCTGTGGACATATCAAATTTATATTGTTACCTCTGGTTCCATGGTTGTGTTGAATAAATCTAAATAATTTTCTGTTATCATTAACATCACTATGTATAATAATAAGACAGACATATTGTATCAAGTAATTAAATTTAAGCAAGTTTAGCTCCTTGAATAAAGAGGAAGTTGAGTCATATTTTCCACTATATGTAATAGTTCTGATCAGTCTTCTCAGAGTTACAAATACATCCCTTACAATTGACGGCCAAGTACAACTCCAGATGGACAAACAGTATATAATATGAGGATAAGACAGGGAATAGTATATGCATTTTAAGGCCTCATTTGTTAGGTTATGGCGAATTTTATACAAAATTCCACACTCTTGGACAGTTTTGAGCAGACAGATTGAATATGATATTTCCAACTTAAATTTTCATCAATAATTACTCCCAAAAATTTCTTACAAGCAACTCTTTTAGCTTCATACCCATTCATATTAACTTGACCAATATTGTGTACTACAGATCTATTTTGAAATAAGATATAGTCAGTTTTGAAAACATCTAGCTTTAATTTATTAACAGAGACCCAGTTGTTAATTTTTCTAGTTCACTATTTAAAACAGAATGCAGGTGGTCAAGGTTATTATCATGCAAGAGAAGGTTGGTGTCATCTGCATAAAGAATATATTTGAATTTATTACTGGCTTTGGAAATATAATTTATAAACTAAAAATAACAATGGGCCCAGTATTGATCCCTGTGGTACTCCCCTCTCAATAGTTTGCAACAAAGATGCTTTCCCATTACAATATACGGCTTGTTTTATATTTTTCAAGTAGCTCTTAAATAACTGTAATGGTGTTCCCCTAATACCCACACAAGTTGGTTTTTCTATTAGTATATCATGGTCTAATGAGTCAAATGCTTTGGACAAGTCTAGGAAAACCCCTGCAACAAAGTTTTTATTTTCCAAATTTTGATAAACATCACTTGTAAAGTTCATTATTGCTTGTTCAGTGGTCTTATTATTACGGAATCCATATTGAGTTTCGGATAATAGGTTGAACTTTTCAAGGAATTCTTTAATTCTATGAACAATCGCTTTTTCAAACACTTTACTTAAGGACGGTAAGATTGATATAGGTCTATAGTTATTTTCATCATCTACAGTGCCTGACTTAAATATAGGTATTACTTTCGCACTTTTTAGTTTGTCTGGAAAACATCCTTGCTGAAAGCATAGATTGATTATGTGGGTAAGTGGGGTACTAATGTAATGGGCAGTGACCTGGAATAGTTTTGATGGAATTTCATCATATCCCGACGCTTTATTTGGTTATAAGGTTTTTATATATTTAGTGACTTCCTCCCTTGTTACAGGATACAAGTAAAACGAAAAGTCTGGTGGATTATTAAGAAACTGTCGATGTGAGTTTTGTTGCACATTTTGTTGTTCCTGTGTTGGTTGTGCTATAGTTAAGAAATGATTATTAAAGATATTAGCAGTGTGGTCATTATCATTTTTTAATTTGATTTCCTTTGAATGATTAAATTGTTTTCGTCCCATTAGGCTGTTTATTGTATTCCAGGTGGACTTGCTGTTTCCTTGTTCCTTCTTAAACTTATCCTGAAAATATCTATTTTTTGCAGCTCGAAGTAGTGTTACTAATTTGTTCCTGTAAGCTTTATATCTGGTTCCAAAAGACAAAGGCCACTTCGATGCAAGCCTTTCCAATCGGTGTTTTTCTTTGATACCATTTTTTAATCCTGCAGTTATGTGTGGGCATCTGTTGTTTTTATTATTTACAGTCGATTTTCTTAGAGGAAAGCAGTCTAGAAATTTATCTATAAATGTACAGTGAAATTTATTAAAAGATTCATTTGCATTATTTAGGTCTATGATATGTTGCGATTTTTCATGTGATATATCTCTAGTAAATTTAGCTATGTTATCAGAGTAATGTCTTTTTTCTACATATGCATCAAATTTATGTTCTTTTTTAAACTGGGAGTATACTGCAAAATGATCTGTTATGTCGGTGTACACTATGTAATTACTTATGTTGTCTTCAAGATTTGGGTCCAGATATGATCGATTAGAGATGCACTATTTTCAGTTACTCTCGTAGGTTTAGTAGTTATTGGAAAGCAGCCACGTGAATACATCAAGTTTATAAAATCAGTTACTCTTTGATCATTTATTTTGAACAAATCCAAGTTCCAATCACCAAATAAATAAATAGTGTTGTACTTTTTTCTTGCTGCAGAATCAAATACTTTCAGTAAAGCTTCAAGGAATTCAGGCATGTTCCCCTTTGGTGGTCTATATACAGATGCAAAGAAGCAATTTTCATTACCGTTATGTACCTGTACACTAACACATTCAATGAATCGTTCCATCATACTGCACTCCTTTAAAACACTCGAGCTATACTTATTAGCTAAATTCATACATACACCTCCACCTTTCCTGTCTCTGTTCTGAGTGAACATATTGTACCCTGTTATATTATACAATGATTCAATATCATTATCCAGCCTAGTCTCCGAAAAACCCATTATATCACATATATTATTTTCTGTTAAACATTGATCAACAAATATTTGAAGATTATTTGCAAGACTTCTAATGTTCATGCACAAAACCGAAAATGCATGAGATTTATTTAAATTTGAATACAGTTCATTTAAGCATATATAAATTGAAAAAGTGTTGATTGCGATTCTCATATTATTCAAAAATAAATCTATTTAATTTTCAAGATCAAGTGGGTTAAATATCATCTTATCAAGCTCTTTGATATATAAATAATTGGGAAGTACTTTGTCATTGTTTGCTAGCCTTATAAGTTCTTCGTCACTAATGGAATAGTATGGGAGGTATCTATTTACAGCCATGGTGAAGAAATAAATTACATTTCTTTTACATTACTGACTTACAAGCTACCGTTTACTTCTACCAAATCTTACCAGGTTCTTCCGGCCATTTATTGGTTTAGGGTGCGAGCGTTTTATAGCTCCCGTGGCAGGAGCCACGGGAGGAGGGGGTGCGGGTGATGACATATCACTCTCCCGCCCCCACTCCTGCACCCCCCACCCCTGCACCACCGATCCTTGTCAACTCCTCATCCATGCCACCCACAGCACCCACAGCACCAGCCACACTCTCGGTGTTGTATCGTTCCTTCACGATGAGCTTCGTATGTTTAAAGTAGGCAGTTTTCCCTTCTGATCTAGCCTTTTTTAGGTGTGGCATCTGTGCAGATTTTATTGCCTGTGATGCGGCACACAGGTCATCATTAAGGTAGATCTTGGTGCCTTTCAACTTTTTGGCATTTCGCATGACCGTCTCTCTGTCACAGTAGTGGGTGAAACGAGCCACTATGGTGCGAGGTTTGTCATCACAAAGTGGTCCCACCCTGTGAGCCCTCTCCAACGTCATGCCTTCTAGTTGTAATTTATCGGTTATCAGGGCTGATACCATCATCGTTGTTTGCTCCCAGGTCTCCCCATCCCGTCTCTCCTCTACACCGCTTAATCGGATGTTGTTTCTTCTGGAATAGTCTTCTTGGTAATTCAATTGTTCTTCTAAGGTGGTTATTTGTTGATTTGCAGAATTTATTCGTTGAGATAGATTATCGATTGTTTCTTTGTCGTTACTCTTTTCTTTCTCATGAATTTCAATAGTCGATTTGAGGTCATCAATTTCTCTCTGGCTGAACTCCAGGCTTGTCATCAGGTCGGAAACTGTGGATTTAAGTGATTTTATCCTGTCACTAAGCTGTTTCACCATTACCTCCATAGCATTCTTATATGCATTTTCTTGAGATTCCAATAGTTTGGTAATAACAGTTGGATCCATTGTTGTTAAGCAGAGCCACGGTGGAAGCTCAGTGACATCAAAACACCAGTGCGAATGCGCAGAAGTCAGCCAACGGGTCAAGAGCGGATGTAGAGTAAGGATTCAAATCTTTCAAATATATCACTTCAAAAAAAAAAAGTTCAGCACTACTCACAACTCCTGCTAAACCCTCTAGAGAGTCACTGTGGTCTTAGATACCTTGCTTGGGTGATTTAACGTCCGTAGCAGGTCACGGTCTCTTGTTTATTCCTAAATATTGGAGAGCTCACGACTTGTAAACAGTGCCAGTCACAGTGGAGAATATATATATATATATATATATATATATATATATATATATATATATATATATATATATATATATATATATATATATATATATATATATATATATATATATGTATGTGATTACCTAATTGTGATTACCTAATTGTGTTTACGGGAAAGAGCCCAAAGCTCGTATCTTCCCGTCTCCTGATCGCTTCCATTTTAGACTTAGTGATACTTATCATACCTGTCCTTAAACCTATGGATTGAGATAGCATTAACTACCTCCTCGCTTAGCCAATTCCAATTATCAACTACTCTTACACTGAAAAACTATTTCCTTACATCCTGCGAAGAAGTTTTCTTACGAAGCTTCAAACTATGACCTCTAGTTCTAGAGCCAGCCATATCAAAATATCGATCCCTATCCACTCTATCATAACCATGAAGGAATTTAAAGACTGTCACCATATCCCCCCTCACTCTTCTAGCTTCGAGTGATGGTAAGTCTAATTCCATCAGCCTCTCATCATAACTGAGATTGCGTATTTCTGGCACCAGTTTCGTGGCATGTCTTTGAACTTTTTCAAGCTTAGCTATGTGCTTTTTCAAGTGCGGATTCCAAAAGGGGGCTGCATATTCGAGTTTTGGCCTCACATAGGTTACATAAATATTTCTGAACATTTCCTTGTCCATGTGCCTGAAGGCTACCCTTACATTTGATAAGAATGCATATGCTGCCCTTACTATGCCATTTATATGTATTTCTGGAGACAAATCTGCCAGTATGTTTACTCCTAGATCTCTCTCATTTTCTGTCTCTTGAAGTTGTACTCCAGCCACCGAGTAGTCAAGCTTGGGCCTTCTTGCACTTTTACCCATTCTCATTACCTTACATTTTGAAGTATTGAATTTCATTAGCCACTTTTCTGACCACTCATGCAGATTATTTAGATCCTCCTGAAGTTCTCTACCATTGTTCTCGTTTTTTACTTTCTTCACAATCTTTGCATCATCTGCAAACATATTCATGAATGAATTTACAGACTCTGGTAGGTCATTTACATATACAAGGAACAAAAGTGGCCCTAAAACTGAATCCTGTGGAACTCTACTACTAACTCTTCTCCATTCAGACACTGAGTGTCTTACTCTAACCCTCTGTTCCCTTCCTTCTAAGTAAGTTTTTATCCATTCCAAAACATTTCCACCTATTCTAGCCATTGATTGCAGCTTCCTAATAAGTCTCCCATGTGGAACAGTGTCAAACGCTTTCTGGAAGTCTAGGAATATGCAATTTGCCCAGCCCTCTCTTTCCTGTAAGATTTGGCTTACCTCATCATAAAATTCTAATAAGTTTGTTACTGTTGATCTACCTTCTCTGAAGCCATGTTGCCTCACTGACAAAAAGTTGAAGGATTCCAAGTGAAGAGAGATATGTTTCCTTAGTAGTTTCTCCATAACTTTGCAAACTATGCTGGTCATGTATGTATGTATGTATGTATGTATGTATGTATGTGATTACCTAATTGTGATTACCTAATTGTGTTTACGTGAAAAAGTCCAAAGCTCGTATCTTCCCGTCTCCTGATCGCTTCCATTTTATACTTAGTGATACTTATCATACCTGTCCTTAAAACTATGAATTGAGATAGCATTAACTACCTCCTCGCTTTGCGAATTCCAATTATCAACTACTCTTACACTGAAAAAGTATTTCCTTACATCCTGCAAAGAAGTTTTCTTACGAAGCTTCAAACTATGACCTCTAGTTCTAGAGCCAGCCATATCAAAATATCGATCCCTATCCACTCTATCAAAACCATGAAGGAATTTAAAGACTGTCACCATATCCCGCCTCAATATCTAGCTTCGAGTGATGGTAAGTCTAATTCCCTCAGCCTCTCATCATAACTGAGATTGCGTATTTCTGGCACCAGTTTCGTGGCATGTCTTTGAACTTTTTCAAGCTTAGCTATGTGCTTTTTCAAGTGCGGATTCCAAATGGGGGCTGCATATTCGAGTTTTGGCCTCACATAGGTTACATAAATATTTCTGAACATTTCCTTGTCCATGTGCCCGAAGGCTACCCTTACATTTGATAAGAAAGCATATGCTGCCCTTACTATGCCATTTATATGTATTTCTGGAGACAAATCTGCCAGTATGTTTACTCCTAGGTCTCTCTCATTTTCTGTCTCTTGAAGTTGTACTCCAGCCACCGAGTAGTCAAGCTTGGGCCTTCTTGCACTTGTACCCATTCTCATTACCTTACATTTTGAAGTATTGAATTTCATTAGCCACTTTTCTGACCACTCATGCAGATTATTTAGATCCTCCTGAAGTTCTCTACCATTGTTCTCGTTTTTTACTTTCTTCACAATCTTTGCATCATCTGCAAACATATTCATGAATGAATTTACAGACTCTGGTAGGTCATTTACATATACAAGGAACAAAAGTGGCCCTAAAACTGAACCCTGTGGAACTCTACTACTAACTCTTCTCCATTCAGACACTGAGTGTCTTACTCTAACCCTCTGTTCCCTTCCTTCTAAGTAAGTTTTTATCCATTCCAAAACATTTCCACCTATTCTAGCCATTGATTGCAGCTTCCTAATAAGTCTCCCATGTGGAGTGTGTGTGTGTGTGTGTGTCTGTGTATATAGTTTTTTCTGTTTATATGCACATGGACACATACATACGCACTTATGCACTTTTATATATATATATATATATATATATATATATATATAATATATATATATATATATATAGAGAGAGAGAGAGAGAGAGAGAGAGAGAGAGAGAGAGAGAGAGAGAGAGAGAAAGAGAGAGAGAGAAAGATTTTGACTAATACATCTCTTTTCCTGTGTGGATAAAGAAAAATCAGTGAACAAGTGGTCGATATGCTATGACCTCTACCGTCACGATACACATACACATATACACTTCACACACACACACACACACACACACACACACACACACACACACACACACACACACACCTATGTGAGGCCAAAACTCGAATATGCACCCCCCTTTTGGAATCTGCACTTGAAAAAGCACATAGCTAAGCTTGAAAAAGTTCAAAGACATGCCACGAAACTGGTGCCAGAAATACGCAATCTCAGTTATGATGAGAGGCTGAGGGAATTAGACTTACCATCACTCGAAGCTAGAAGAGTGAGGGGGGATATGGTGACAGTCTTTAAATTCCTTCATGGTTATGATAGAGTGGATAGGGATCGATATTTTGATATGGCTGGCTCTAGAACTAGAGGTCATAGTTTGAAGCTTCGTAAGAAAACTTCTTTGCAGGATGTAAGGAAATATTT
>JAXCGZ010011873.1:52500-57330 GCA_037179515.1 Halocaridina rubra
ATAATCACGAGTCAAATAGGTAGATTACAGAATCATATTATTATTTGTATCTGAGATAAATTTTTCTCATAAAACCGCGGAAACAAATTGGATATAGGCCATTAATTCCGAGTTTTATGGATGAAGTTCATGACAGACAGCAAAATACTGAAAAGAACAGGACGAAAATAAATGAATTGTGAAAAATATGTGAAAATATAAGACAGGGGAAATAAATAGAGAAGTGCAAGAGCAATAAAGGAATATATAGCAAATGTATATTATTTCTGATACCTGCAGACCTTCGAGCAATAATCCAAGGCTAGTGAGATCATTCAAGGCAAGTGTACATCTGCGTCAAGATACTCTCGCTGCAGGACAAACACGAATACCAATCTGTGAATTAGGAGTTGTAAAATTTTCGAATGAAGACAAGAGGAAAGTTTGTCTTCAAAAAAATCCCGATATGAATGACACTGATGATCCAATTTTGCGTCTTGGACTCACTTTTCTATTAAGGGATAGGACGCTGCCTTCTTTCGAGGTCTTTGATTTTGGCAGTGGAACTGTTACCCTGAGTGAATGGCCTTTTTAACATCAGGTCGTGGCTGGTCTAGAACCGACGACCTAACAAAGCAGAGTCGCGCGCGTTACCAGCTAGGCCACGACGGCCACCCAGATATCAATGACACTAATAAACATGAAGGATTAACATATGAAAAGTCCCACAAATTATCTATAAGAGAAGGTTTTTGATTGCTAAGGCAAAACCATCTTATGATGAATTTCATAACGGATTGGACAGACACAGAACTATATATGTAGAATATGGAAAATTTTACTGGTCATAGGCCTTTATAAGTTTATCATCTATTATAAAGAAAAGGTGAATGTCTAATGAGAAAGAGAGATAAAGTATATGCAGCAAATAAAGAGATAGACGAGAGATAAGTGATAATTCCCTCAGTGAGCAGAGATCGACAGATGAAAATGTAAAACTTAAAGTGAAAGAGTGTAGGTTTGATATTTTTTAGAAAACCCACAAATAATCTCTCCTATGTGCATTTTTATTCTGGTCATGATCTCAAAATAAAGAAATCTATCTTCTCTTCAATGTTTTTCCGTGCTCTCCGTATTGTAAACCCAGAATTCCTTGATGATGAGATTGATAAAATCTTTGATATGGAAAAAATCTCTGTTATCCCAATTGGATCTTAAATACCTACTTTAGTGCTGCAAAACGCACATTTAACAGACCTCCCCTACCCTACACTAATGTTGTTCCGAATGTTAATAATACCCAAGTTATTCCTTTTTTTTTCTGGGATGTCATAGCTTAGTCATGACTTTGAGAACATTAAAAGTCCGTTTAGTTTTCATATATGAAAATACTTGTTTTGCAATATGTTGATTAAAATAGTCCTGTTTCCACTTCTAATATTATTTATAAGATTCCTTGCAAAGATTTTGATAAGTATTATGTTGGCCAGACCAGTAAATCATTAGAATTTCGCGTCAATTAAAATAAATATAACGTTCCAAATTGTCAGTCTTCCAGTGCTTTGTTCAAGCATTATGCTGATTGCAATGACCATCTTGATCGGAACAATTTCTCTATCTTAGTAAGAAATAAGGATGTTATTAGTAGAAATATCTTGGAATCTGCAATACTTAACTTAACCGAGCACCAGAATAATAACTAAAGTCATGGTTTATTTGTAATTGATTCCATATTGTCAAGTATGCTTCATTCAAGTTTGAAAAATGTAATTCTTTATATCCATAACTGATTTATTCTTATTAATTTTTTCTTATTTCCTTTCTTTTAGCATTACCATTAATTCTCCTTTATATTTTGTCATTTCATAATTTATATATTTATAATAATATCATTGTTATCATTTATAATATCATCATTTTGTTTTTTCAAATTTTTCGTGATTACCGTATTTTCTTATTGTTGCACTGTTGTTAATTTTATTTTTGTTTAGTATTACTTCTATAGTTAATAGATTCATCATTATTACCATTATTATTAGTATTACGATTATAATTACTAGTGGTATTATTATTATTATTAATAATTATTACTATTTATTTCATTATTATTATTTTTATTATTATTATTATTATTATTATTATTATTATTATTATTATTATTATTATTATTATTATTATTATTATCATAATAATTATTATTATTATTATTATTATTATTATTATTATTATTATTATTATTATTATTATTATTATTATTATTATTATTATTATTATTGTTATTATTGTTATTGTTATCATTATTAATTTTATTATTATTATTATTATTATTATTATTATTATTATTATTATTATTATTATTATTATTATTATTATTATTATTATTATTATTATTATTATTATTATTATTATTATTATTATTATTAAAATTAGTGTGTCTTTTCCATCGCTACTATTATTCTCTCAGCAAAGTAATATCATCCCATTTCCTCCTACCATTGATCATACTCGGTAATGACACCCCAATAAACTTATATAGCATATGGCTATATTGCCTTTATACTCAACTTGCGATGATGAGTTGCTCATTCCCTTTTGTCTCCTGATTTTTCTGCATGTATACATACCTCATTCGTTTGTACAACTCAGATTTCTCTGAAGATAAGTAATAAACTTGAAAGTGCTAAGTATTTCAAAATTTCTTTCAATTTCCTTACGTAGTTATTTACATATTCAGAATATTCACGTGTTACTAGGAATGAACACATCCTATCTGAATGTCTTAGTGTTCATATTACAATTCCTCCCAACCTCACTCGTAGCTTCGTTTTTACATTTAATTCAAATCTTAATCTAATTAGGGACCAACAATAATTATATAAGCACATTACCATATGTGAAAACATGAATCGTTTTTAGCCCTACCGGGTTCTTGAACCTAGGTCACATAATTACTGTGCCATGGTGCTACCAAGTACACCACAGAAGGTTTAAAAGGAAACCAACCTTACAGCTTAACTGCTATACTAGGAATGAGCACATATTATCTGAATGCCTTTTTGTTCATACTGCAGTTTCTCCCAACCTCACTCGTGGCTTCGTTTTCGCATTTAATTCAAATCCCAATCAAATTAGGTATCAAAAATAATCAAATAAGCACATTACCATATAATTACTGTGCCAAGGCTCTACCAACTACACGACAGAATGTCCAAAAGAAAAACCAACATTACAGCTTAACTGCTATAATAGAAATGAACACATTCTCTCTGAATGCCTTTTTTGTTCATATTGCAGTTTCTCCTAACCTCACTTGTGGCTTCGCTTTCATATTTAATTCAAATCCCAATCTAATTTATATATATATATATATATATATATATATATATATATATATATATATATATATATATATATATATATATATATATATATATATATATATATATATATATATATATATATATGTATATATGTATATATATATATATATATATATATATATATATATATATATATATATATATATATATATATATATATATATATATATATATATATACAATGGTAATTATATGTCTATATATATACATGCATACATACATATATAATTAAATAAACACATTACCATAGGTGAAAGCATGAATAATTTTTACCCCGACCGTGACTTGAGCCTGGGTCACATAATTACTGTCCCAAGGCGCTACTAACTACACCACAGAAGGTGTAAGAGAGTAACTAACCTTACAGCATAACTGCTATACTAGGAATGAAAACATTCTATCTGAATGCTTTTGGTTCATACAGTTTCTCCCAACCTCACTCGTGGCTCCTGTTTTGCATTTAATTCAAATCCCTATCTCATTAGGGACTAACAATAATCAAATAAGCACACCAACATATGTGAAAACATAAATAGATTTACTCCGACTGGGACTTGAACCTAGGACACATAATTACTGTGCCAAGGCGCTACCAATGGTAAAGTTGGTTTCTCTTTTAGACCTTCTGTGGTATAGCTCGTAGCTCCTTGATGCAGTAATTATGTGTTCTAGGTTCAAGTCCTGGTCGGGGTAAAAATAATTCATGCTTTCACATATGATGGAGTGCTTATTTGATTATTGTTAGTCCCTAATTAGATTGGGATTTGAATTAAATGCAAAAACGGAGCCACGAGTGAGGTTGGGAGAAACTGTATGAACCAAAAGGCATTCAGATAGAATGTGTTCATTCCTAGTATAGCAGTTACGTTGTAAGGCTAATTGCTCTCTTACTTCTGTGGTGTAGTTAGTAGCACCTTGGGACAGTAATTATGTGTCCCAGGTTCAAGTCCAGGTCGGGGTAAAAATTATTCATGTTTTCACGTATGGTAATGTGTTTATTTAATCATATATGTATGCATATATATATATATATATATATATATATATATATATATATATATATATATATATATATATATATATATATATATATATATATATATATATATATATATATATATATATATATATATATATATATATATATATATATATATATATATATATAGACATATAATTACCCCTGTGTATATATATATATATATATATATATATATATATATATATATATATATATATATATATATATATATATATATATATATATATATATATATATACATATAATTACCCCTGTGTATATATATATATATATATATATATATATATATATATATATATATATATATATATATATATATATATATATATATATATATATATATATATATATATATATATATATATATATATATATATATATATATATATATATATATATATATATATATATATATATATATATATATAT
>JAXCGZ010011874.1:0-7500 GCA_037179515.1 Halocaridina rubra
ACTAAATGAATAAACTACAACATATATTAAGGAGAAGGAACTTTGCATAATCGACAATTTATGCAGTTTACATTTCCTATAGATTTATTTATTTTTTATTTTTTAAGCATATATTTAACAAATTATATCCATTTTGGATATTGTATTTTAATTTTGTTTGCACTTACCTTTGAAAATTTAGAATGCACCTGTGTAGAGTATTTTTTGTAATATTTCAGGTGTATGCAGAGGCCAACAAACTATTATCATCTAAATTTGAAAACGTGTGTGAGACTTTAAACCCAGTGGTGATTGACAGTCCACCTCCCGTACACTTCAGCCATCAGCCCACAGCCATGGCAGACATTGCCGAGGTCACGCTTTCAGATAAATCAGATAAGGAAGAAGATTGTTAGTAATGTACTTATAAATGATTGTAAAAGATTGTTACAATTACATGCACAATTCGTAGGTCACTCTAGTATTTATATTGCTTTTTAGCAGACAATTTGCTCAATTGAGCATGAACACTATTTCAGTAGTGTAAGTGCTGTAGAGGGTAAAATTATGTGGTTTTTTAGCTCTTCATAAATGCTATTTTGTAATGCTTTGTCTGAGAGAAGTGCTTCTTATATCAAGTACTGTATGTAAGTTAGTTCACATTATTGTGGTGCATATAATTTATTTTACTTTAATACACACCAGAGAAATTTTTATTTTTGTTTGTTAGTTTATAGAAGTTGCATATAGGAAGTTGTGATGTAGGTTGTATTTTTCAACTGTCCACCGATGTCCTAGTTCCCAAATGAGAATAACATTCAAAAGCTATTGGTGTTGAGTATGTAATTAAGATTACAAACAGACAGTGACTGGAACAAATAATTCACTAATTACGTTGGAATTGATGCTAGTCTCGTAAATTAACATATTTATGCCTCCTTAAGAGGAGGCCTATGTTTATTTAAGTTTGGATGAATTTATGTTGAGGAGGAGTGAATACTAAAAGTTGCTCTCTATTTTTATTTTTTTTTTCTACTTAAGGCACTTACCGTATATTTCCGCTGATAAGACGACACTTGAATCATAAAAAAAAAAAGGGGGGGTCGTCCTATGCGCCAGATACAAAAACAGTGACCTTAAAATTCTACTCAAAATACCACCCTATAACAATATTTCAAGCTACTAGATTGTAAATGCAAGAACACTAATCTCAAAATCCTGTACAACTCATTGTAATGATGAGTCAGCAAAGGTTACTGGATCTTCAGGCTTGGAAACAGCTGTTGTAGTGTACACAATTTTTATTTTCCACTATAATCCACCACCAATGTGGTGTTAAACCATTAAAAGCATTGTAAAATAAAAATAAAAAAGTATCACATTTTAAATCCTTCAAAATCATGAGCTTCATTGTCTTAGGCAGAGAACTCGCCAAGCTCATCCTGAGTCTCACTGTTTACATGGTCGTCATATGGGTCCCGGTCTGAATTGTGAGCTTTCTTCAGCAAAGTTGTCATCGTCCCACAATATATCATCCTTCGTGCCATTCATTGCATTAGATATGCCGCACTTTTTGAAAGATTTTGTTACAGTCTCTACTTTCACTTTATCCCATGAATTGATTACAAAATCACATAGTACATCAAGTGATGGAGCAAGCATAGCCCCACCTTTTGTAAGGATTTTACAGTATTCATCCATTCGTTCCATTCCTCATGCCTGTAATCTTTAAACAGCTTGTTCAAGCTGACGTCTAGTGGTTGCATTAGAGAAGTCAAACCGCCTGGTATAACAGCAATCTCAGTATTTTTTCATGCTAATCGATATTTAGTGCTATCACTTAAATGACTGCGAAATATATCCCAGACCAACAAACTACGTTCATTGGATATACCACTTGGCCGCCTGTTCTACACGTTGTTTATCCATAATTTTACACCATCTTCGTTCATCCATCCTTTTTCATGAAAATGTACAAAAGAACCTGGTGGGAATTTTATTTTTGGTTTAGTTTTGACCTTGAAGATGACCATGGGCTTTAACTTTGTACACTTGGCCATGCGTGATAACACCACCGTAAATCTGGTCTTTTCATGGCCTGTACTTCTGACTTGCACAGTTTTTACACCTTTAGATTCCACCGTTTTATTGCCTATCATGTCGAAATTCATAGGTGTTTCATCCATGTTTCCAATATTTGACGATGGAAACTTGTGTTTCTGCCTCAGACGTATAATATACTGCTGAAAACTGGTAACTTTATGATCAAGATCTTTTGGTAGTTTCTGAGCAATTTTTGTTCTTTGTCGCATTACCAAATTTTTCCTGTTCATGAAACGGTTGCACCAGCCTATTATACCTTTAAAATCTGTAATGTATTCTGGGATTGACCTTGCCCACTTCAGTTCATATGCTCTGATCATATTTCTTGTGTCACTGTAGCAATCCTGCCTCTGTTCGATACCCATTTTGCAATGTGATCTTCCAACTCTGGCCAACAAGTGACTCCTCTTCTCATTGAACATTTTTTCTCTGGCATTTTTCTTAAAACATCATTCTTTCTCCACTCTCTTACCATCTTCTCAGTAATATCGAATGTCCTTGTTGCAGCACAGTTGTTAGATTCCTTGACCACTTCAATGACTTTTAACTTAAAACTTGCTTCATACTTTCTTCGTTTTGCTGGGATTGCATGATAACAATTTGATGAAAATGTTTATACTGGTTAACACAGAAGCTAGCAACAGACTGAGCTGTAAATCACTTTGTAATGGTCAACACGATATTTAATTCACTGTACTGATATATCAGTTTCTCGGTTGTTCGGTTGGCACTGACATAAACTTCACCACAGATGGACTGGTAGTTTGGGGATTGTCTTTTACCACCGATATCAACTAAAATCATGAAAGTCAGACTGAAATTTTTGGGTCGTCTTATCTGGAATTCGCCTTATCTGCTGAAGTATGCGGTATCTACCATGCATTCCTGGTGCTTGACTTTGCCTTAATATCTATTCATTCTTTTAAAGAACTGTTATATTTACTTCAATTCACAATGTATATTTCAAATGTCAAGTTTAATATACAAATTCAATCTGGTTTATAAGGAGTTTCGGTTATTTTTGCTGTCAGTGTGCTTTACCTTTGTGGAGCGCCTTACAGACCTTAAATAACTTGTTGTTTGCCTGTATATTGGTAGTGGTATAAGGTTTCTATGTTCCTATTGGAAAAACTTAACGAATTAGTCTGTTGTTGCTATGCTATATTTTTATTCATCTTGGAATTGATAATGAAGGGGAAATGGGAAATTGGAAACTTTATATAACATAACAGTAATTTTGTTACTGAATAGAATAATTGACTTAAAACTTTAAAGTATTTCTTTAACATTTTAAATCACATATTTAGTATATCCAGATGTTCTCTTTTTCCCTCTTTAATGAAGAAAATATCTGGTCTGAACAGTATGCTATATCAAACATTTAATATAAATAATACAGATTCCAGAATGACATATATATAATGGCAGTGTGTGTATCAGTGATTCGCCATTTAGAGCTGCAATTCAGAAGATCAGAAATAATAATGACCATATTATCACAAGCAACCCCTGCCCCTCATGGGGACGAGAAGCTGGGGGGAAGCATTAAGCACTTGCGCAATTACCTCATCTCTTGACAACATGCACAACAATACAAATTATACGCACCAAGAAATGATTCCCCAGCAGTAGTTTTGAAGACTCTTCCCAACAACAGATATTCAAAGCAACCCTGGACCCAACTACAAACACTTATGTCCAACATGCTCCACACCCATCATTTCTAGCTGACAAAGTTGAGGTTCAGTTTTCTGCAACTACAAACCCGACAAAAACCCCACATTACCTTCACATCATCCCATTACAGTACTCTGCACTTTCTCCAAAGTTATAACTGGTAGTCTATAAAAATGACCATAACTTGATAAATTACTTACTGCTCAAGATCTTTTTTATATGAACCAGTGTGAATTCAGTATTTATGGTGTTGGTCTTCCACTGTGAATGGTCAAGACTAGAGCTACTTTCCAGTTTTGGCACTGGTAACTCCAGAGTATGTATGGCAAGGTGAATAAGGTCCCAGTATTTTATAATGAAGAACCAACAGTTCCATGAGAAATATTAGCAAGAAGTGGAGGAATGACTCCACAGATACAACCATGCAAGCTGCATTTTGATGTTGGGCTCTGTTACCCATAATCCTTAATTTCTAGATCCTACAGATGAGAAATAGGTCTATTCCCTGCCCTTGCAAGGATCTCCATATGACCTCTGGCTAGTTTTACTTATATGTTGCTTCTTTTGTCAGTGTATTGCTTTCTTCCTTAGTTGTGGGTGATTCTTTTTAGAAGTGTTGACACCTTGAATCTTGCTTTTGGATATTTTCACTAGGTGACCCCTCATCAATGATCTTGCTGTTGCAGCGTGTGCAGTCACTAGTTAGAGACTCTCTAAGGTTGTCCGGAGTTTACACTACTTCTCAGCTCTGCAGTGTTACTCTCTCCTGTACCCTCAAACCTTCCCCTCCCTAGCCCCTGGGGGGTCGCAGGTGTTGGATGCTCTACTTTCTCCTGTTGTACCCAGACTAATTCGGTGGTTTTGGTGAACTGACTTATAGTTTATCATAGTGGATGTAGCTGTTTGCCAGTATTGCTGTTTTTTATGTAATTGATTTGGTAGTCTTGTGATTGCACCTCACTTTTGAGTCATATCTTGCCTTCTTTTCTTCTGTTGATGAGTTCTTGTTGGGCTTCTCCCTTGAGTTATCCATATTTTAGTTGCCACTGGAGTAGCATCAGCATCTCTTCAATTTGTGGTTGCTGCTCCATCTATCCATCCTCTTCAGATCAAAAATGTTTTTCATCTCACACCCAGTCTTGTTGCTTTTTAGGTTATTGTACTATAGGATTGTATTTACTATGACTGCTCTTATCCCACTTAACATTCCTCATACTTCTGGTGTCCCATTGTATGGCATTTCTTCAGTGACTGTTTACCACACTTGTGTGGTATTGTAACTCCTCTTCCTACCAGTAACTTGCATGGGGATTATTTAGGATATCATTCCTGATAGTGTTATATGGTCCTATCATCTTGCCTCTGGGTTCGTTATATATCTAGAAAATTACCAGTTCTAAAAAATTTAAGAGAAGTAGCTCTCCATCAGTGCTTTACTCTTCGACTGTTCAAGTGTAGAAAACCTCAGAAATAACACAGTGCAAACTGTATGGATGTTTTCTTCATTACAGTACGGACTTACTGGAATTTAATATTTTAATACTACTACCAAATACAGTGCCTCTTCAGTTTATGATGCTCTGAATGAATAATCTAATTTTTTATGGGAAAGTATTTGATAGTTTTTAAAGGAAGCTTGTTAGAATAATATTTTGTATTCTCCATATGCAAGTCTTCAATTGTGATTGTGAAGAAATATTAATCTGTAAGTTGCTAAACAATTAGTAAGCGAGGTATTATGTTTGAATTGATGTTGGAAAGCATGGCTCGTGAAGATAGCTGTTATCTGCCCAAGCAGATGTTTTTGACTGTTATTTCTTTATAATCAAAAAGTAAAATACAAGAGTGATATTGTTACTGGGCACTATGTTCAGTAAAAGTTGCAGTTGAAGCTGTTGAGATGCATTAAACCGCAAATAAACCTCAATAAGTTGGAAATTCAATATGAATGCAAGATCAAATACTTTTCTTTTAATGTATTTACTTTGATAAAACCATTAGTCAGTTAGCTATGAAGTACAAGAAAATATCTTCCACTTCATTTGTACCAGAATATGATGTAGGTATGAATATAATGACAAACAGCATATCATGTACCTTTAAGCACGTTTTGTACTGTACTTACTAAATATTCGATGTGACTGCATATGTAGCCAAATTCAAAATGTGAAGAAGAGGAACTCGAGGGTGCTCTCGTATTATTCAAATGTACAAGGCAAGCCGCATGACCTAACCTAATACTTTAGAGGGTTATTTAACTATATATGGGGTTCTGAGGGTTACTAATCTCTACAAGATTCAGTTCACTAATCTTCCAAAGACGGATGAAAGTGTGATTATGTATTTTTATGGGATAAATATTTTGATTATTAGATGTACTATACATGAAAATATTAAGTTTAAAGATCATTATATATGCATGCATTGATCAAAAGAATGAATGTAAACATCAATTATTTTGTAAAATACTCCTCATATATGGATTTAAATTATCTTGGCCTTGATTGAAAGTGTAGATTTTAATATGCTCCTAATTAACAGTGTATTTAAAAACTAATATATAATAATTCCTACCAGTGAGTGATACCAAAGACATGTTCTTCCTTAGTTATTATGATGAGGCCTTATTTCAGCAATGGTTACTTATAAATTACTTATAAAATATAATGGCAGATAATAATGTTCCTATATTTAACTTCTTGCATTGAATATTAGTCACAACAAGGTAATGTTAACTAAGGGAGATGATGTATAGTGAAATAATATTACATAATTTTACACGACAGACTTGATATCAAACAAATTACCGGTTAAGAGAGAGAGAGAGAGAATACGAAAGTGTACCTGAAAACATAGAAAATTACCATGTGTTTACTTAAGGTGCTCAGTACTTCAATGTGTTTTTAAGGGGAAGTTTATGTATTTTATATTTATATGTCTTTTGGATAGAAACTATATTCATTGGTGCATATTTTGAACTTGCATCCTACCCTACCCTACATAAGCTAATATGTACTTATTGAAAACAGGAATTTAGACTGGAGATGTGCCAAATCTCTGATATTGATGGTCTTGCAGCCTGATGTTTTAATTATGTATTATGTTACTGTAGGTTTTTAATTCTTTGCACACTATCGTATCAATAGACGAATATTATAGCACTGTCATGGCTTTTGTTATATTAAATCTTACTGGGTATGAATGTGGGTAAAGGGGCATCTGTATATGACATTTTTTAAACATGTCTTTGAGAGTCAGGGTATTTTAGTAATTTCTTAGTAGTCTTTATTGCATTCTAAAATTCTTTGAAGCAATGCCTTTTACGGTACAGGTAGGAGTAATCAGTAAAGTACCTGATGATTCATATAGAATTACTTAGAATACTGCAGCTGTACAATAGTGGTTCTCCTTAACACATTCTGGATGCACCAGACCCATAGAAATTAGAAGAAATTATATGCTGTTAGATATTTCTTTGTCCCAAAACAAGAATAATTTATATACTTTGCTATATTTCTTTAAGATTTAAAATAAGATTCATATGTAAAAAGCTAGAGAACCCCTGTAGGGCCATATTGGATGTATTCCACCAGTTATAAAATAGCCAGATGTACATCTTTGATGGCGTATATCATTAAAAGTTTATCTCATATGCATTTTCTACTACTACCAAGAAAAAGAACGCCTCTCCTCTTCGTTTGGTAAGAACGCATTTTTTTTCTTGTGGTATAGTACCAGGTA
>JAXCGZ010011874.1:12500-42500 GCA_037179515.1 Halocaridina rubra
TAAATGGTTTAATGGAAAAAAATAAGACCTTGTGTGTTTTCTTGAGAAGCTAAAATTGTGTAAAATTTGTATTTTGAAACACAGTCAAAATTGGGTATCATTCTCACAAGAATGGCAGTTGTACTCCCCCCCCCCTCACGGAACTGGGAGGAGTAAAGGTGGGTCTCCTAGAGGTCTGGTAGCCATACTAAAATTGAAGGTTCAAAGAGATTTCAGATATGATTAAGAATTTGGATGGAAAACTGTGACATATGGTATGAGGAAAGGGATAAATTTGAGAGTAAAAAGGGAAAATAATGTCTTTAGAGAAAATATAGAAAATTACCAATATGTCTGTAGAGGAAATATTTTATTATCAGCCATAAACATGATACTAATACATCTATTTGTTCGTTGTTTTCCTATAAAACTATTCAATAAATCAGCTGCCATCCATTCATTGATCTAATAATCAATTCCGATTATCGTTCCATGTGTAACACAATACGGTTTTAAGGAGGTTACTACACAAGAAAAAATATCATGATAATATAAGCCGCCTATCTAGAAAAATAATGAGCTTTCAAATATGCATATAAAATTCATTTAGACTATACACAAAAATTACATTAAAGTAGAATATACAATGGAATATTACTCACAAAGTCTACACAAAGTGTACACAGCAATAAATTTTGCTACTCTAAACGAAATTCTCTCACTTTGAAATATAAATTTGTAGTACAATGCAAAAAAAAAAAAAAAAAAAAACTGGAGGGTTCTCTAAATTAATATTTTGCCATATATGTTTTTTTTTTTTTAATGCAAAATGAAGGTCAAGAAGAGGTTGGTGATCCTTGTTTAAACAAATAATACACGATGATGTTTAGAGAATTATAACGTGTAACTTCTTCGTTGCTTTTGTCTGAATGTATACTTCCTTACAGGTAATAACCAGGCCCAATAACCAACATGTGTGATGACGATGCAACAGCACTGGTATGTGACAACGGTTCAGGTCTCTGCAAGGCAGGCTTTGCAGGAGATGATGCCCCACGAGCTGTTTTTCCTTCAATTGTGGGCCGCCCTCGTCATCAGGGTGTGATGGTGGGTATGGGTCAAAAGGATGCATACGTGGGAGACGAGGCTCAGAGCAAAAGAGGTATACTGACACTCAAATACCCCATTGAACATGGCATTATCACGAACTGGGAT
Source organism: Halocaridina rubra (assembly GCA_037179515.1). NCBI lineage: Eukaryota > Metazoa > Arthropoda > Malacostraca > Decapoda > Atyidae > Halocaridina > Halocaridina rubra. The sequence continues at coordinate 13,695 of JAXCGZ010011874.1, forward strand.
GATATGGAGAAAGTATGGCATCACACCTTCTATAACGAACTACGAGTTGCTCCCGAAGAGTCTCCCATATTGCTCACGGAAGCGCCCCTCAACCCAAAAGCCAATCGAGAGAAGATGACTCAAATCATGTTTGAAACTTTCAGTTGCCCTGCGATGTATGTGGCCATTCAAGCTGTGCTCTCTCTGTACGCTTCCGGCCGCACCACAGGCATCGTTCTGGACTCAGGTGATGGTGTATCTCATACTGTTCCAATATACGAAGGATACGCATTGCCGCATGCCATTCTCCGTTTAGACCTGGCTGGTCGTGATTTAACCGACTACCTCATGAAAATTCTTACTGAAAGAGGCTATTCCTTTACAACAACAGCAGAGAGAGAGATTGTGCGAGACATAAAAGAAAAATTGTGCTACGTGGCACTCGATTTCGAAAACGAAATGGCTCAGGCAGCTGCATCAGCATCTCTGGATAAGTCATATGAGCTACCAGATGGACAGGTCATTACTATTGGTAACGAACGATTCAGAGCTCCAGAGGCTCTCTTCCAGCCTTCCTTCTTAGGCATGGAATCCAGCGGCATCCATGAGACTGTACACACGTCCATCATGAGATGTGACATTGATATCAGAAAGGACTTGTATGCCAACAATGTCATGTCTGGTGGCACTACCATGTACCCAGGTATTGCCGACCGTATGCAAAAAGAAATTACAACGTTGGCCCCTTCTACCATTAAGATTAAGATTATTGCTCCTCCTGAAAGAAAATATTCCGTGTGGATTGGAGGATCTATACTGGCATCTCTTTCGACTTTCCAAGCTATGTGGATTATCAAAGAAGAATACGATGAGTCAGGACCAGGTATTGTACATAGAAAATGCTTTTAAGAATAATTAAAGTCAAAAATATTCTTCATACCCTATGGAAATTGTGCATTCATATAATATACACACTGAATACAATACAATAAAAGTGAAGATAAATACGTCTAAATGTAATGGCTTACACGAGGTAAATGAAATATCAGTGATGGTCACGGAGCTGTTTAAGGAATCTTTCGATCTCAAGTTTATTTCTATGTCTAAACAAACTATATTACCTGATAGATATATTGTTAAACAAATTATTTATATAGTTACAGTTACGTTAAAATGAGAATACTAAGAATAACAATATATAAATAACGAGAACTTACTTATTGAAAGCATGAACCACGACCATTGATAGACATAGGAATTATGTATAACACTTCGAGTGGGTGTTTCATCGGATTAGAGGAAAGAAGAAGAAAAGGCCTGACGGAGGTCTAATATACAAAATGAACGGAAATAAACATCTTTCGAATAGAGACTGATAGCAAGATATGATTGTTTTTCAGTTACATATGTAGTAATTTTTAAGACGCCACCAACCGAAGCATTAAGATAAAATATAAATAAAAACATTACGGAATGTGACGAGACATAAGATGGATTCGGTTTTACGTCACTAACTCCCTTTTCTACTAAGGGCTAGGACGGTTGCCTTCTTACGAAGGACTTGTTTTGGCAGATGTAATCGTTACCCTGAGTGTATGCCCTTATTAACCTCAGTCCGTGACGGGGCGCGAGCCCTTGACCTGCCGCCTCAGAGTCGCAGACGCTACCATTTTGCCACGGAGACTACAGGGAGATATAAGAAAAAAAAAAGTATCTCAGATAATGGAATCAAATTGAGTAGACTGAATCAAAAGGAACCCAAATATTAAAAATAGATAAAGTATATAATTACATATATTTTAAGAATGAAAAGACAATGAAAAAAAAAGAAAAAAGAAAAAAGACTACAAAAGCTCTAGGCAAGGAAAAGATGGCTTAAGTGATTGGGAGACAAATGCTGCAATTCTACGTTCATCGGATGACACAGGACTTAAAAACAAAAAAGCTGGAAAATATCATCATGACTGACTAAATGGAGTGACTAGAGAACAAAAACATTGGGAGAAGAAATAATGACTGACTGACTGGAAGATTTATGATGCTTACTATTGCTAGTGATAATGCGGTACAACTCATATTATACGAAATTTTATGCATTATAATTGTACCATGTCCACAGTGAATTTCCTTTGAAATACAGAGATAACTCTGGAAACATTACGTGTCCTGAATAGTCATCGGCATGACTATTGACAATAAAAATGAGTACCGACAATATTACGGGGCAAATCTTTACAGTTATTAAACAACACTCTTCATGGATTTAGAAAATATGTCCAGTTTTGATATTATAAGGCAAATAGGGTAATAATCTCACTTTGTTTCTGTTATTTTAGTTTTTCTTTATGAACCTTACCATTATATATAATATGCTATTTACATTAGATACATCATAAGACTGACAAGACATGTGAACAACATAAGGGACAGAACAAAATAGTATTATATGAATATATACACAGATGTACACAAACGAAATAAGGTAAAAAGAATGTCAGAAATGAAGACAAAGACAGTGGCCAGATAGATAGATAGATAGATAGATGCATAGATAGATAGATAGATAGATAGATAGATAGATAGATAAATTGATAGATAGACATACAGAGAGAGAGAGAGAGAGAGAGAGAGAGAGAGAGAGAGAGAGAGAGAGAGAGAGAGAGAGAGAGAGAGAGAGAGAGAGAGAGAATTTACAGAACTGCAATACAGTCAAGACGATTTACAGTACAGTAATACATCAAAGACTAAACCGACCAACTGACGGCCTTGCAACAGATATACAAGATATCATTAAATGGCATTATGAATATATTGAAAAAAAATCGAAGCAAGTACAGCTGCAATGACTAAGACAATAAAAATAAGTAAACTAGCTTAAAAATAAAGAGAAAATGAATATTTTTCAAAGATGTAGTCACTTTTCCTAACCTAAAATATTGAACATGAGTCCATCTAACATCCTTCACACTAACTCAAACTTGACAGATGATAATAGATGATTATAATTATTAAATCTACTAAAATAAGTATTAATAATAATAAATGAGTATATACGAGAGAGTCAAATACTCATCATGTAACGTACTTATTATTAAAAGGAATTAGCTAACAATGTAATCCTCACAAGAAATCTATGGAAAATCTATCTTCAGTTCAAAACCTTATAGCATATACGTTATTATAAATTATTATTATTATTATCATCATCATCATCATCATCATTATCATTATTATATATTATTATTATCATATATTATTATTATTATTATATTATTATTATTATATTATTATTATATATTATTATAGCATTAATTACTATTTTTAGTATTATTTCTGGTATTTTTATTATTGTAATCAGTAGTAGTAGTAGTAGTAGTAGTAGTAGTAGTAGGAGGAGGAGGAGGAGGAGGAGGAGGAGGAGAAGGAGAAGGAGGAAAAGTAGGAGGAGGACAAGGAGGAGGAGGAGGAGGAAGAGCAGGAGGAGAAGGAGCAGGAGGAGGAGAAGGAGGAGGAGTACCAGCAGCAACGGCAGCAGCAGAAGTAGTAGTAGTAGTATTAGTAGTAGTAGTAGCAGTAGCAGACTAATATATATTAAAATCCATCCATATATGATGATGACGAAGACTACGAAGACAGAGACAACGTGACGTGGAGCACAGATCTACAAAGCCGATGACAAGAAACGACAACTACAGTATCACAAACAACCAACTATGACAAAATGAGCCATTACTATGATTATTTATTATATTCAGAGTTTTCACTTAGACAAGTTAATCATCTTTTTAAGAATCTGAATTGCAATTTACATTTTACTTATTGGTCACTGATAAAAAGAAAAAAAGAAGAACGAACACCGAGGTGTTGACGTAAAAAAAAATAACATTCGTAGCTTCACTGATAAAAGCCTATTCATTCTTAAAACAAGTTTTATGGAACAGTGTGTGTGTGTGTGTGTGTGTGTGTGTGTGTGTGTGTGTGTGTGTGTGTGTGTGTGTGTGTGTGTGTGTGTGTGTGTGTGTGTGTGTGTGTGTGTGTGTGTGGCGTATTAAAGGAAGATGTCAATGCGCCACTGATAAAAATTGGGAGCTTTATTGTTGAGTTAATTATTGACATATTTTCATGCTTATATTCTAATCTGTTCAAAAGCCAAGGACTGATGAATATTGTTAAGGATAGTTATATTTAATTATTGCTAATCATAGCTAATTATTGATAGTTCAGTTCAGGTCCAATATCCTTTGAAACTGTGTGGATAGTCATTAGTTATGCCCGTAATGATGGCCGAGTGAAGGCGTGTTGGAAAGGGTGTGAGTTAATAGGCCGCTTTCGCAACAAAGTAGCACGTCGCACGTGACACGCCACGTGGCACACCAGTTGAAAACGAACACCAGGAAATATATGAAACCTTTCACACAGAAGTGGCGTCACACGTCCCATGAGCCACGTGCGACTTGCCGCACGTGGCAAATGGGATGCGTCTCACCACTTCTGTGTGAAAGGTTTCATATATTTCTGGATGCTCATTTTCAACTGGCGTGTCACGTGGCATGTCATGTGCGACGTGTCACTTTGGTATGAAAGTGGCCACAGCCTACTTCTGATCTCTCTTTGATATACCGCGTTTGCCTTTGCCAATACAGGGTTGTCCACATCGACTCCACTATGCAGCATAAATCATATATATCTAAATAAACAAAACTCTCTTGTAACTATAACAATAAAGAATATTTTATATAAACTTAGTTTCCTTTTTGCCATGTAAAATTTTACATATAAATAAAGATCGAATGTCAGCGATGACCTAATGATTTCAGGTGTGGGGGAAGGTGAATTTCCGCAGACTAATGCTAACAAATATAGCCAAATACTTACTATTAGTTGAAGAGGGGTGAAAACTGGAAGGGATTGTTAATCCTTCCGCTACGATATATATATATATATATATATATATATATATATATATATATATATATATATATATATATATATATATATATATATATATATATATATATATATATATATATATATATATATATATATATATATATAATATATATATATATATTATATATATACGCATATATATGTATATATATGTATATATATATATATATATATATATATATATATATATATATATATATATATATATATATATATAGTATATATATGTATATATATATATATATATATATATATATATATATATATATATATATATATATATATATATATATATATGTATATGTATATATATATATATGTATATATTTATATATGTATATATATGTATATATGTATGTATATATGTATATATATATATATATATATATATATATATATATATATATATATATATATATATATATATATATATATATATATATATATATATATGTATGTATATGTATATATATATGTATATATTTATATATGTTTGTATATGTATATATATGATATATATATATATATATATATATATATATATATATATATATATATATATATATATATATATATATATATATATATATATGAAGCAAAAAAAGGCCCATAAATAAAACACAAAAAGAAGCAAAGATGTACTATATATTACGACTGGACTCCAGTCCTCTACTTCTATGGTCTTCCTAAAACTCACAAAGACGGCATTCCTTGACGTCCTATAATATCATGCAAGGGTTCTTTCATGTATAAGATTTCCAAGTGGCTGGCAAGTCTGCTTTCCCCCTTCTTGGGATCATTTTCTTCATCTTATCTTAAACATTCTGAAGATTTTATTAAAAAATTTAATAGCTCAAATATTCCCTTAAGTAATGTAAAGCTCCTTAGTTTAGATGTAGAGTCTTTGTTCACTAAAGTTCCAGTAGATGATGTTTTACAGTTCCTTAGCGTTAAACTGATTCCCTTTGCCGAGCATTTTCCACTAGGTCTTGAAAAAACCATGGATTTACTTAAGTTATGCGTCACTAATAATGTATTTTCCTTTAATGGTAGTTTTTACAAACAAAAATTTGGTTGTAGGATGGGAAGCCCCTTGTCCCCCCTTCTGGCCAACTTGTATATGAAGTTTTTTGAGACAGAGATTCTAGTCAGTATTAAGCCCAAAGAAATGATATGGTTGCGATATGTAGATGATATATTTTCTTATTGGGACTCCCGTTGGGGAGAATTTGACACATTTTTCAATAACCTTAATGATTTAGTCCCTAGCATCAAGTTTAAATCCGAATGGGAATCGGAGGGCAAGCTACCACTTCTGGATGTCTTAGTTATGAGAGAACCCAATAAATATTCATTTACTGTCTATAGGAAGAAAACTTTCTCTGTCTCTTATATACACTTTCTAAGTTATCATGCTCTATCTGTAAAAACTGGTGTTGCATGCAATCTTTTCCTAAGAGGTCTTAGAGTGTGTTCCCCTCATCATTTGAAATACGAATTCAAATTAATCCGCCAACAATTAGAAAGTCTCATGTATCCCGCATATGTAATCGAAAAAGCAATTAACAAAGCAAACAAAATATTTTATAATGGGCCGACAGAACAGCCAAAAATAAACTTTGCTAATACAATTAAAATACCCTATTTAGAAAATATTAAAATTCTTAGTGATCAATTAGGCAGAAGTAATCCTTTCATATTTATTTATCCTAAAACAATTGGTTCTTCACTTATTAACGTATATCAAAATAAAAAAGCTTTAGAAGCAGGGATTTATAAAATTGATTGCTGTTCCTGCAATAAATCCTACATAGGTCAAACTGGTCGTTCGCTAGGCCAGAGAATTTCTGAGCATAAAAGAGCAGTGCGATATGGTGTTGAAAGTTCTGCCTTATTTGTGCATATGCGAGATACTGGTCACGCTATTAATTGGAGTGAGTCCTCATTGCTATATAAGAGTAATTGCCAATATAGGAGAAAGATACTTGAAGCAGCCATTATAGAAAAATCCGATACATTAAATTTATCAAATGGACAGTGGAGATCTGACGTTGTGGATGAAACATTTATTAAAAGACCTCATTAAGAAGATTATGCCAAATGACCGTCCACCTGACCTGAGGTTTGAAGATAATCCCATCGTGAATCCTCCTGGGAATCGTAGCTAGCATCTCTCTCCACCTTTATCCAGAGCTTTGTATTTATCAATTCATTTGTACCTGAAGAGGACTGGAGTCCAGTCGTAATATATAGTACATCTTCGCTTCTTTTTGTGTTTTATTTATGGGCCTTTTTTTGCTTCATATTGTGCGGTGATATAACAGTTTATTTTGCATATATATATATATATATATATATATATATATATATATATATATATATATATATATATATATATATATATATATATATATATATATATATATATATATATATATATATATATATGTATGTATATATATATATATATATATATATATATATATATATATATATATATATATATATATATATATATATATATATATATATATATATATATATATATATATATATATATATATATATATATATATATATAAATATATATATATATATATCGGATAGGATAAACTGATTTATAAACACTGGAGAACATGCAAAACCTGTGGCGTAATTAAATTCAAGAAAACGTCAAAACTATGAAGCAATTTTTACTTCAACTGGCCCATTTATTTTTAAATAGTCACCAGAAATAATCCTAAAAATTAGATATTAATCATAATCATCATTATGACGATTTTCACTATCAATAAAGAACCATTATCGTCAAATCAAAATGTCCCGTTGCTACAATGTGAAGGGAAAGAGAGTTCTCTTTTGATAAGTTTTTTGTCAGTGAACTAGTTCTTATTTCTCTATAGGAAATAATAATAATAATAATAATAATAATAATAATAATAATAATAATATAATAATAATAAAAATCCAACCGAATGGATATATAACTTCCAATATATAAATCAGGTACATGTCCCCATATAAAACAAAACGTCATGTATATAAACTTGAGCAAATGATTGCTATTTCTTGGCATCAGTTAATTCTTCATATGACCTCCATTCAGACTGTCAAATGACAACTAGATAATTACAGTTAGAGGAGAGAAACAAAACTGAGTTACATAATTACTTTTCATCGTAAAAACCAAAGAAGAAAATTCTGCTTCATCGACTTTTACTAACTCTGTTCTAAGTTACGCTTAGACATCCCATCGCTATCTGCCAAGTCGATAATTGTGTGTGTGCAATATAATGAAAAAAAAAAATCTTCAGATTTGCGGTAAGAAAATTCTAATTAAGACACAAAAATTAACATTTGTATATGATTCCTCACTCTGTTCAAGTGGGCGCGGTTATTACGTATATCATATGTTATCATGTATTCGTATTGTAATCTTGCGTTAATCATGATAGGGTGCTATTGCAGTATGAAGTCTTACCTCTACCTGTAGTCTATTGTACTCTAAACTAACCTAACAAAACTCACACACCAAACTAAACTAACCTATCCTAACTTAGGCTAACCTGGTTGGGTTAGGTTACTTTGGTTAGGTAAAAGTACAGCAGACAATATAAAGTGAGTTAGACTGCATACTATAATAGAACCAAAAATTAATTTGTTGGTTTGGCCATATTTGAAGGTTTTAATGTTCACTGCATGTATATACAGACCTGTAAGAGCATTTCTTAATGTACAAAGGTCACTGTACAATAAGCTAGTTTAAATGAAATCGGACAAATAAATATACGAGTGACGAGTCTGACAACGAGAATTAGATCCCCGCCACTGAGCGTTATTCATTGGGACTAACTGAAGCACACAAAACGTGAAACAGTCCGGACCTCCATTTTTCTTTGAACATGAAACCCGAACGCTCTATCTCACAGTATATCACAGTCTGGCTCTCTCTCTCTCTCTCTCTCTCTCTCTCTCTCTCTCTCTCTCTCTCTCTCTCTCTCTCTCTCTCTCTCTCTCTCTCTCTCTCTCTCTCTAAAAAAAAAAAAAAAAAACTTAATTTGCCATCGAGTCAAATAGCCATGGAATTGCTTTCGATAACTAATTTCATGAACTACTGACGATTTGTAATGCAGCGTTCAGAATGGTATTTTAGTGACTAAAAACTTTCAGAATGAGTATATCTTTTTTATATTACATTTCCTTAGGTGGAATAGCTGGAAGTAAAAATATCTAAGACTATAAATGAATACACATGTACACTGAGATTACTATAAACAAAAGTCTTGTGAATAATGTGCGAACAAATGCTAGTCAAGATTTGAAAAACTGGCAATAGACTCCTGAAATCTCATGCCAATAGACCCCTGAAATCTCATGCCAATAGACCCCTGAAATCTCATGCCAAACATATTTGTCAAACAACAAAATTACATAAACTTTACTCTGTGTTAGAAAAAAAAACCTTCCCACCCATTATTGATCTAACTAGTTACCTATAGCATACTGAAAACTCATTAACAGGAATCTTTTTCCATTACTCGAAATATTTAGTTATATTGCCAACAATTAAAATATTTTAGAAAATTCCTCCCCATCACTGAGCGAATATTTGATATATAGAAGAAACTAAGAAGCCTCAAGTAACAAAGTAAAAACACAAATTGTATGAAAATGTTTATAGTTACAATACAAAGTAACTCAAATGTGCCATGAAACATTGCTTGCATTTAGCAAAGTATAATACAGCAAAACTTACGTATGGCCCGAGGTTTTTCACAAATTATGAAATATGGCAGCCACGCATGAAAAAATAGTATTCTGTTATCGATAAACTAATTGGGTAGCAAACTCCCCCATGGGTAGGCCAATATGTCTACTAATACTATTTTACGAGTCAATAGAGACGGGTAATAGTTTATTGCTTTAGAGAAAACAAATGAAATTTCTGATAGATACTTCGTCACTGTGGCTCAAGCGGTAGCGTCCGCGACATTGAGGCGTCAGGTCAAGGGTTCGCGCCCGGGCACTGTCTGAGGTTAGCAAGGGCATACACTCAGGGTAAGGATTACATCTGCCAAAACAAGGTAGGAAAGGGAGTCCGTGACGTAAAACCGAAACAACTTCGTCAATACAGCTGTGTGAGTAAAATAAATTTTGGACTGCAAACATAATCCGTATTATGAGTCCTGCATAACAATTACGAAAAATTTCACGGGGTTATTATATTTAACCCATGGTTACAAGTTTCAAATACATCAAAACTTACTTTTATATACACTGACTTTTGAATTCACAGAGAAATCCACACTCAATATGTACACTAAGACGTCCAACAGGCTCCGGATGCCGTACAAGGAGGAAAATAATCTATCATATACTGAATATTTTGTACAAATGACGTTTCAATTGTACTTTCCACAATTCTAATAAACGAAAGATTGTCCAGATATGCCCTAAAAGAAAAGTGCTACCGATAAGTCCAAGTCGCTAAGTAAGGCTGCATGAACTCGTCATTTAAATACAGTTTTAATTGTGAGGTACAATAATTTACAATTAAAACTAGCGATGAAACTTACAAATTTGATGTGGATTATCCACATAGCTATAAGTTCCTTTTATGTAACCAGCTTACATTATTATTAGTCCCCATTCAAATGTGGATGGGTGCAGACATATTAGAGCTAGGGGATTGAGGCTGGATGCCCTTCCTATCAACCCCGCGGTGGGATCGAAACAGAGGAATTTGCTTTCCGACTCACGCGCTTTACTGCTGAGCTACTGCGACCACCAATAATAAGTCACTAATAAATTAATATATAAAGTAATTAATTAATAGTTACCATAAGTTACTATTGAATAAATAATTTTTTATTTAATTTATCATTAATAATTACCAGTATATTTATTTATTTATTTACTTATTTATTTATTTATTTATTGTTTTATTTAATACTTTATTCTTTTATTTATTTTCAAATGTAAGTTTTATATTTAATTGTTTATTGATTTTTGCTTGATTTTACATCAATTTATTTATTTTCATCAATTTATCACCTAACTAATTATTACTAAACAAAGGGTAAACAGACTGTTATACATACAAAGGTAATAATGGGCAAAATTATCCTTTTTACTATTTTAGCATCCACCCTGAAAAGCCTGAAGAACTTGACATATATATATATATATATATATATATATATATATATATATATATATATATATATATATATATATATATATATATATATATATATATATATATATATATATATATATATATATATATATATATAGAGAGAGAGAGAGAGAGAGAGAGAGAGAGAGAGAGAGAGAGAGAGAGAGAGAGAGAGAGAGAGAGAGAGAGAGAATATATATATATATATATATTATATATATATATATATATATATATATATATATATATATATATATATATATATATATATATATATATATATATATATATAGAGAGAGAGAGAGAGAGAGAGAGAGAGAGAGAGAGAGAGAGAGAGAGAGAGAGAGAGAGAGAGAGAGAGAGAGAGAGAGAGAGAGAGAGAGAGAGAGAGAGAGAGAGAGAGAGAAACCCAAAGCAAAAATCTCAGAACCTCTGATGGTACATTTTTACCAAATGTAAGTAGAAGCTTACACGACGTTTGTAGATACTTGTACTGCAATACTGTTTGAGTGATCTATAGTATTCATCAGCTTTTTGTGAATGTGTGCTCTGTGACTTGGCCACTCCTTTACACAGGGATTGCGGCCATTGTTTATGTAAGTATATTTTGGTTAAAAGAAGTTTTTCACGTCATCTACAGTGGCATACTGCCATTCTTAATTATAAACAGATGAATATCATATAGTTTGCTGCTTTGTAAAATGCTATGACTAAAGTCACAGAAGCCTGTTGATGGTACATAATTGGAAGATTAAGAAAACAGGTCTTACCAACTTCCCCATATTGAAGATAACAGATTTCAAAGATATCACGTGTATAATCTCATTAGCAGTCACCGTGGCTCGAGCGGTAGCGTCCGCGACTCTGAGGCGTCAGGTCGAGGGTTCGCCCCCCGTCACGGTCTGAGGTTAGCAAGGGCATGCATTCAGGGTAACGATTACATCTGCCAAAACAAGTCCTTCGCAAGACGGCAATCGTCCTAGCCCTTGGTACAAAAGGGAGTCCGTGACGTAAAACCGGTACATAAACACGTGTCTAATCTCTTTAACGCATAACCTGATTACAGTTAGGCGGGTACTGAAAGCTTCACAATAAATATAAAAATTAAACAAAAATGAGCAGAGACTGTATGTATTTACCGTGAAAAAGATCAGGGAGTGTAAAAGAGCTTCAGCCTTAAATATCTCTAACTATGGCCTGCATAGGAAAGAGTCTTCTCAAATTACTCAAGTGTCCATACTGAAATAAGCTTGCCAAAACTCATGGTACTCTAACTATGCAAAGAAAAAGTCTAAACTCACCAATGAATAAATATTAAATTAAAATACTTTAATAATACCTGATATGAAAATGGTTTAATACTATAATTCAGTTAGCATTTTTATTCGTCTTGAGAAGCCTTTCAACTGGATAGAATTCATGATTCATGAAAATTGTTGGACGGACATATTTTCCCTTATTCAGTCTCAAGTTCGTGGAGATAAGCAACACATTTTAAGGTGTTACGCATTAAGCATGCGGAGACAACAGAAGTTAGCGCACGGTATACTCTATATAAATCTCTCTGGGTATTATCCCCCAGTGGATATGGCCGAAACCAGCAAGATATCTTGGAAAGTTGAAATCGACTCTTTTTCATGCGGAACCGGGTGGCTATATCCGCTGTGATAAGAAAGGATGGCATACGCATTGTGTCAAAAGATGAAACGTATTTAAGGCCGCTATGAAAAAATTGAATAAGAAACCTTCATCTTGAAGCAAGGATACAATAAAAGAAGCTCATTATAAAATAATTTATAACGTTTCCTAATATAAATATGAAATAACACAATTACTAATTACTACTCCCGCACTTCATACTTCATAGAAAACATACGTCATTTCGAAAAATAACATTTAAGCAAAATGCAGTGTGTTACTAATAAAGATGTACTCGAAAAATGTATTTAATAAGAGCGTACAATTCTATGATCTAAATGCAAAGTGACCGAAATTGACCATGGTGTGTAAGTAGCAAAAAAATTGATTTAAATGATAAGTTTTGTGATTTTATGAATTAAAGCATTTAGAAGCATTTTCGATGCACAATACCAGGTCCTGATTCATCGTACTCCTCTTTAGTGATCCACATAGACTGAAACGTGGAAAGAGAAGCTAGAATAGAACCCCCAATCCAGACAGAATATTTGCGTTCAGGTGGGGCTATGATCTTTATCTTAATGGTTGATGGGGCCAAAGTGGTGATTTCCTTCTGCATTCGATCAGCAATACCTGGGTACATAGTTGTCCCGCCAGACATAACAGTGTTCGCGTACAGATCTTTCCTAATATCAACATCACATTTCATTATAGAATGGTACACAGTCTCATGAATACCAGATGATTCCATACCGAGAAAAGATGGCTGGAACATGGCTTCGGGACATCTGAATCTTTCATTGCCTATGGTGATGACCTGTCCGTCTGGTAGCTCATATGACTTTTCAATATTGGTCGAGGCCGCTGCTTGGGCCATTTCTCCCTCGAAGTCAAGAGCTACGTAACAAAGTTTCTCTTTGATATCACGGACGATCTCGCGCTCAGCAGTGGTGGTAAAGGAGTAACCACGCTCAGTCAGAATTCTCATGGCGTAATCCGTCAAATCACGACCTGCAAGATCTAAACGCATAATGGCATGAGGCAGTGCATAACCCTCGTATATAGGCACTGTATGCGTCACACCATCACCTGAATCCAGTACTATGCCAGTAGTGCGACCTGAAGCATATAATGACAAGACAGCTTGAATAGCGACGTACATTGCTGGTGTGCTGAAAGTTTCAAACATAATTTGGGTCATTTTTTCACGGTTGGCCTTTGGATTGAGGGGCGCTTCTGTAAGCAGAACGGGTGACTCCTCAGGTGCAACTCGGAGTTCATTATAGAATGTGTGATGCCAGATCTTTTCCATGTCGTCCCAGTTGGTAATGATACCGTGTTCGATGGGATACTTTAGTGTCAGGATACCTCTTTTGCTCTGCGCCTCGTCACCTACATAGGCGTCCTTCTGACCCATACCCACCATCACACCTTGATGGCGTGGACGGCCGACAATGGAGGGAAAGACAGCTCGAGGAGCATCATCGCCTGCAAAGCCTGCCTTGCAAAGTCCAGAGCCATTGTCGCAAACAAGAGCTGTTGCCTCGTCGTCGCACATGGTGACTCCAGATATAAATAAGTACCTGCCAAAAAAGTAATAATAACTAATACAGTGGAAAAAGTACTCCCAAATGATAACATGTTTATGATTTTCAGTAGTAATTGATAAGAATTTAAACTTACTAAGAACTGAAAATCAATAAAACTACAAACATAAAGAACTACGAGATTCCAGATCTGCAGAATAAGGGCTAATCTCTCTTAGGCAAGCTTTCTGAAAAACTTAATCAGCTTAGCCTTATAGAATTCACTTACTCAACTTACCTAATGTACTCAATCCAATTCTAACAAACCAAACATTATGGAATCAGAAAGATTTCCAAATCATTATTTTGTAAGAGTAAGCTGTCCAATGACAAAGATTATGAATGCAAACAAAAAAAATGAACTGCTCAGATATAACAACCGTAAATTACATAAAAAAACAAAACAAATATAAATGTAAGCAACAAGTCCAACATCCAATACAGCAACATCATCAACAATAATAATAATAATAATAATAATAATAATAATAATAATAATAATAATAATAATAATAATAATAATAATAATAATAATAATTATTATTATTATTATTATTATTATTATTATTATTATTATTATTATTATTATTATTATTATTATTATTATTATTATTATTATTATTATTATTATTATTATTATAATGAGTATCTTTTACAATCTAAAGAAAAGGCAATGTACTCTTCTGGGTTCATGTTTTTGCACCCGGGAAACTCGTGTCTCTAAAGTCATTAATATAAATTTTCCAAATATCCACATTATAGTCATTTTAAGATGATTGTCTTTCTGCTTCAACAAAGCATCCACACTTTAGGAGAGGTAAATTCGGTTTTATGATACTGCCAACAGAATACTGAAGCCTTTTATAGTACTTTGCCTGAAGTAAGGTTATGTGATGTTTAAGAAGAAATTGCTGACCAAGGCCAGCAATTTGGTTCCCACCAAGTAACAAATGGCCAACTGTATCAAACGCTTTAGAGAAATTAACAAATATTGCAATTCCAGATTTACTCCATTTGGAGCATGCTTGAATTACTTCCTTGAACAAAAACACAACATCCTTTTTGACAAACCATGGGTAAAGCCAACTGTCTGTCTTTAAAATGAATTTTCCCTGACAAAATATTAAGTATATAAGTCTCAAAAAGCTTTAGTATGTTTGATGACAGCATGACTGGTCGAAAGCTGCTTGACTTTATTACACTACCTCTGCTGTCTTTGACAATCGGAGTAAAGACACCCTTCAGCATATTACATTTCAGATAGCGATGACTTAAAACAGCTATTCAGAAGTAAGGCAACATGGTCTAAGTACTTATCTGAGACATTCTTGAAAAATGAGGTGTGTAATTTATCATGCCCCATACCAGAGTCTAGTGATATTATTAGTTTTAGTAGTAGTAGTAGTAGTAGTAGTAGTAGTAGTAGTAGTAGTAGTAGTAGTAGTAGTAGTAGTAGTAGTAGTAGTAGTAGTAGTAGTAGTAGTAGTAGTAGTAGCTGCAGCAGCTGCAGTAGTAATAGTAGTAGTAGCTCGAAAAAAATTAGCGATTATAAAAACTATGCATTTATATAAATAAATTAGCACGTTAAATATAACTATTTCAGAAAATACATATACGTAATCCTATTATTCTAATCTCAGAGGAGCCAGGCCATTCAATAAGCGAAACACTTTACTAAATAAAAAATGTAGGAGAAAAATCCTTATGACAATGGGAGTAAAGATGCTAAGGAAAAGGTTATAAAAATGATAAGAGATTCAATATTTCAGATCGTTCGCTTATATTCTGTGTCTAATTAACTTAGAAACGACATGAATTTAAGTTTACAGAATTTCAGTTATTCAGATTTCTGAAACATGTTCTGGCAACACCGTTACTCGTACAAACTGAAAACCAGATCTGAGAGTCAGGGCACCAAGTTTTTGTTATCATTATGCACAGTGGGAATATATATATATAATGGCACGATACACTTGATGCACTCGTATATTCAGGAGAAAGCTCACAAGCTCATGACTGACGGGGCTCACATCTAGTATCCCTCTATCATGTATATATAATCAATTTAGAATAGCAAGTTCTGTTCTAAGGAGCAAACCAACAACAATTCATATCTCAGAAGAGTTATTTACCCTCAGAAGCAACTGCTTGGAAGCCTCTTCGTTGATCACTGAGAGTGATGGCCCCCTGCACCTTCAGACAGTGTTTTGAGATAGAAGAGACTATATATACTTCCTCCTTCATGTAAGCAACTAATGGCGTCGATGATGATGAAGCGTGTGATTATGCAGCCGTGTAGAGAGGCTGACTCCAAAGTCAAGTGGACCGACCCTACACGAGCGAGTGATAAAGGGAGTCAGTAGCTATATTTACAAGTCATACACGAGAGATAGCAGAGAGAAGAGGCGGGAGAACGTGATAACGAGGGGGTAAATAAGAAAGCAAAATGTAGAAGTATTTCATTTGTAAACCTTTCGTCAATAACATCTTGCAAATGGCATACTCGGAACATAAAAATGACGGTACCTAGGTCATCAAACGTACAGTATGCACACTGATATATTTTGATGTGGCATTTTGATAACAAACCCATATGTCAGTGCTGAAAAGGGCCTGCATTAGAAATGACAGTGCATTTCACACTCAATCTCAGAGCAAGCTATTCACATGGCACTCTGGAAAGCGAGTACTAAAAGAGTAAAGAGTCCCACTACGCGTCTCAATACATTTACATATATCTCACAAAAGTAATACAGGAACTCCTTTTTCTTTGGGGTCCAGGTTCAATTCAAAATGTTTAATATAACTTAAGGATCGGCTTTCAAACATTGGTGAATCTAATGTTAGCACCTTGTGTGTAATATTTATATTACATTTTCTTTTTTATAAAGCTTCAAGGGTGTTGATTTAATATAGTATTATTCTCATTAGCTCACAGTTATCATTGATATATATTCATTAGCTAAAAAAGTCCTCCACTGGAGGCGAGTTGCATCCCTCCCTCGTTACCGAGGCCGCGTAACACTCGCCAAGCGGCCTCGTCTTACAGGTTCTGTGTGGAGATTTGTAGCTCGCGGATTGGTCGGTGCAGCGACTGCGTCTTCCCATCTACCTCCAGACTCTGGAACTCTCTTCCGCCTTCTGTCTTTCCTAATTCTTATTACCTATTTTCCTTCAAAAAGAGGATCTATCGTCATCTCAGGGCCTAATCCTGCCATGTCTCTGGGTCCTCAGTACTTTGACTATTCTTTTAGCCTGTCCTTTTCCTATGTGTATCATTACCTCATCTCTTCCTTGTCATTAAACTATTTCCTTTTCTTCGTTTTAATGTATTTCTCGTGCCCTGGCCTTTATTGATGAGGGGAGTTTTCTTGCCTGTCCCTGTCTCACACTCATAAAAAAGAGAAACAATAAGCTGATCGTTATCTCATCACATGGTAAGAGGCATTAATTTTAATAAACCCGAATATCTCACAGTGAGCTAATTGGTTGCATATAATCAGAGATAACTTGGAATGTATTCAAATATACATATGGAAATAATGACATGAAAGCACAGACTACAGTTGAGATAAAGGAAGAAACCTTGACCAAAAATTGAAAAAATAAGCATTCTGGTTAACAGATAAAAAAGCAGGTCAATAGATTATGAAAAATCCCAGCTTGAATCTACAGGCTCACATTTGCACAATCACACATCAGTAATAAGAGAGGACAAGAGTTCAAGTAGACCCACCTTTAAGTATTCAGTAACGCAGGAGGACTTAAAGAATCTAAGAGAGAAAGATATTTAAGAATCAATGTAGTGGCTGGAGTGTCCCAGAAATATATATAAAAGGTATGGTAAAGGCAAATAATGTTTCTTAGCAATCATACTGTATTTTGGCTCTTCAAACATTTGTACCAAAAAATGTTTATAAGTGTTAATGCCTCATTAAGGGCCTAAACTTGAAAATGCAGCACCCTTCTTAGATCTGCACTTATAATAGCATACTGATAAACTGGTGACAGATACAGACATTTTAAGAAATGAGGAAAGGATGGAGTTAGACGATTTACAATTGGAAGACAGAAGAAAAATGAGGCTTTGGTGGCTTTTTTTTTTTAAATTCTCCCACGGCTTTGACAGAGTTGATAGAAAGTAATACTTTGGTATGGGTGGCTTCAAAACTTATAATATAGTTTAGAAATTTGCATAAAAACGTCTTTGCAGGATCCAAGGAAGTACTTGTTATTGTACGACGACTTGATAACTGAAAGTTACTAAGCTAAGGAAACTGTAAACGCAATTATAATTCATAGTTTTGATGAAAGATAGACTAAGTATCATATAAATAAAGGAATTAACATTGGGAAAGGGAGCTACGAGCTCAAGTCTTTTTCTAGTAAGCATATACACATAAAGTGCCCTATTCACGCAATCCATCCATCTCACTCTAGGTCTTCCTTTTGACATAACTCCAATCACTTTTGCACTCCACACTCTCTTCACTATTCATTCATCACTCATCCTTTCCATGTATTCAAACCAACTCAAAACTCTCTGATCCTACCTATCTGACAGCCTCCTTTCAACACCCTTTCTTTGCCTGACATACTCATTCTTACTGTATCTATTCTAGATACACCAATCATACTTCTCAAACACCTCATCTCCATTACATTCAACTTGTTCCTTTCATCCTCTCTTGCATTTCATACAGTGTTGTTGGTACTATCACACCTTCATATATCCTTCTCTCTGCATTCATTCCCAAATATTTATTTTTCATTACACTTTTCAACCCACCTGGATATTTACTTGCTTCCTTCACTCTACGACTTATCTCTGAATCCACTCGTCCACTCCTTGATACGTACGACCCCAGATGCTTAAAACTCCCAACTTCTTCAGGCAACTCCCCATTCACTCCTCCACTCAATCTGCCAACATTAACACTCCTCGTGTATCTCATGACTTTACTTTTACCAATGTTCACTAGCAACTTCTTTCTTTCACACACCCTAACAAACTCAGCCACCAAATTGCTCAGTTTATTCTCAGTATACACTCAAAGATATTCCCTACCTTTCTGCAAGAACATCTCACACCCATTTCTTACCACAAACACCTGATTCACACATCCTCTTCCTCTCCTGAGCCCACACTGTTCTTCCTCAATCAGTCTCTCAGTACCTTTCCTAATTCTCTCGATAACATTTTTCCATATACCTTACCAACTACACCCAAAAAAACTAATATCTCTAAAACTACTGCACTCATGCTTATCTCCTTTCCCTTTGTAAAATGGAACCACACATGCACTCCTCCAATCAAATGGGAACCTTCCTTTCCTGAAACATGCATTCAACAACCTAACCATCCATTCTACAAATGCCTCCCCAACTTTTGACACTTATTCAACATGACCCCCATCAATCACTAGTGCTTTATCTGCTTTCATTGTTTTCAATGACAAATTTACCTCCTCTTTTGTTATTTATCTATCAGTCTAATCACCTAACATTGCCATTCTCCATTCATTTCCCACAGCCACAAGCTCTGCCTCTCTATCATCTTCCTCATTTAGCAGTTCCTTGAAATATTCATCCAATCTCTCTCTCACTCTTACTTCACCTACTTGCAATTGCCCATCTGCTCCTTTCACCTTCTACTCCCTACCAGACTTACCTTTCCTCACTCTTTTCACTTCCTTCCAAAACATCTTTTAATTCCTTTTAAAATTCTCGGACAAGCATCTACTCCACCTTACATCCACTTCTCTCTTCACCTCCCTCACTTTACGCATCACTAATCTCCCATTTACATAATACCTTTCATACACCTCTACATTACCTACATGCAACCATACCTCAAATGCCTGCTTCTTTTAAGCCACTACTTCATTCACCTGTTCATTTCACCATTCACTAAATTTCCTTTTACTTCCACCAGTTAGTTTCCTGCTGCACACTGCCTCGGCACGCTTCACGACTTCCTCCTTGAAATAAAACCATTCTTCCACTCCCTCCTCCACTTTCTCCTTTGCTAAATTCCACACAATCCTAAGTCTAGTCTTATACTCACAGTTTTTCTTATTCAGCTCACTCACTTTCAACACCTCTCTTCCTCTCTCGCTTCTCCTCTTTCTCCACTTTTCTCCCACTCTCACTATACTCTCCACTAAATAATGATCAGATATTCTACCACTAGCTCCTCTCAGTACACACACACACACACACAAACACAACACACACACACACCCAAACACACACACACACACACACACACAGCTTTATCAGAGGAAAACTGAAGGTAAAAGAACAGGTTTTAAGGCTAAAGAGAGCGGATGGAAGCATCACTGAGACGGATGAAGAGATCTCCAAAGAATTGAACAAGGAGTTTCAGTCAGTATTTACAGTAGAAAATACCCCACCCCCTCAGATTGCAGTGATAGAAGCTCAAGGGCCGGTATTAGAGAACATCAACCTTACAGCCACAGAGGTATGCAAAGCGCTGATGGATTTAGATGTTCATAAAGCTACAGGTCATGATGACATATCCCCTCATGTGCTTAAAAAATGCGCAAACACAATATCAGTGGCACTAAGTATCATATTTAAGGAGTCACTGGAGTCGGGGGAGATTCCAAGATGCTGGAAACAAGCAAATGTGATACCTATCTTCAAAAAGGGAAGGAGGGATACGGCTCTGAACTATAGACCAGTTTCCTTGACCAGCATAGTTTGCAAAATTATGGAGAAACTACTAAGGAAACATATCTCTCTTCATTTGGAATCCTTCAACTTTTTGTCAGTGAGGCAACATGGCTTCAGAGAAGGTAGATCAACAGTAACAAACTTATTAGAATTTTATGATGAGGTAAGCCAAATCTTACAGGAAAGAGAGGGCTGGGCAGATTGCATATTCCTAGACTTCCAGAAAGCGTTTGACACTGTTCCACATGGGAGACTTATTAGGAAGCTGCAATCAATGGCTAGAATAGGTGGAAATGTTTTGGAATGGATAAAAACTTACTTAGAAGGAACGGAACAGAGGGTTAGAGTAAGACACTCAGTGTCTGAATGGAGAAGAGTTAGTAGTGGAGTTCCACAGGGTTCAGTTTTAGGGCCACTTTTGTTCCTTGTATATGTAAATGACCTACCAGAGTCTGTAAATTCATTCATGAATATGTTTGCAGATGATGCAAAGATTGTGAAGAAAGTAAAAAACGAGAACAATGGCAGAGAACTTCAGGAGGATCTAAATACTCTGCATGAGTGGTCAGAAAAGTGGCTAATGAAATTCAATACTTCAAAATGTAAGGTAATGAGAATGGGTACAAGTACAAGAAGGCCCAAGCTTGACTACTCGGTGGCTGGAGTACAACTTCAAGAGACAGAAAATGAGAGAGATCTAGGAGTAAACTTACTGGCAGATTTGTCTCCAGAAATACATATAAAGGGCATAGTAAGGGCAGCATATGCATTCTTATCAAATGTAAGGGTAGCCTTCAGGCGCATGGACAAGGAAATGTTCAGAAATATTTATGTAACCTATGTGAGGCCAAACCTCGAATATGCAGCCCCCTTTTGGAATCCGCACTTGAAAAAGCACATAGCTAAGCTTGAAAAAGTTCAAAGACATGCCACGAAACTGGTGCCAGAAATACGCAATCTCAGTTATGATGAGAGGCTGAGGGAATTAGACTTACCATCACACGAAGCTAGAAGAGTGAGGGGGGATATGGTGACAGTCTTTAATTTCCTTCATGGTTATGATACAGTGGATAGGGATCGATATTTTGATATGGCTGGCTCTAGAACTAGAGGTCATAGTTTGAAGCTTCGTAAGAAAACTTCTTTGCAGGATGTAAGGAAATACTTTTTCAGTGTAAGAGTAGTTGATAATTGGAATTCGCTAAGCGAGGAGGTAGTTAATGCCATCTCAATCTATAGTTTTAAGGACAGGTATGATAAGTATCACTAAGTCTAAAATGGAACCGATCAGGAGACGGGAAGATACGAGCTTTGGGCTCTTTCCCGTAAACACAATTAGGTAATCACACACACACACACACACACACACGCCTACTAAGGAAACATATCTCTCTTCACTTGGAATCCTTCAACTTTTTGTCAGTGAGGCAACATGGCTCCAGAGAAGGTAGATCAACAGTAACAAACTTATTAGAATTTTATGATGAGGTAAGCCAAATCTTACAGGAAAGAGAGGGCTGGGCAGATTGCATATTTCTAGACTTCCAGAAAGCGTTTGACACTGTTCCACATGGGAGACTTATTAGGAAGCTGCAATCAATGGCTAGAATAGGTGGAAATGTTTTGGAATGGATAAAAACTTACTTAGAAGGAACGGAACAGAGGGTTAGAGTAAGACACTCAGTGTCTGAATGGAGAAGAGTTAGTAGTGGAGTTCCACAGGGTTCAGTTTTAGGGCCACTTTTGTTCCTTGTATATGTAAATGACCTACCAGAGTCTGTAAATTCATTCATGAATATGTTTGCAGATGATGCAGAGATTGTGAAGAAAGTAAAAAACGAGAACAATGGTAGAGAACTTCAGGAGGATCTAAATAATCTGCATGAGTGGTCAGAAAAGTGGCTAATGAAATTCAATACTTCAAAATGTAAGGTAATGAGAATGGGTACAAGTGCAAGAAGGCCCAAGCTAGACTACTCGGTGGCTGGAGTACAACTTCAAGAGACAGAAAATGAGAGAGATCTAGGAGTAAACATACTGGCAGATTTGTCTCCAGAAATACATATAAAGGGCATAGTAAGGGCAGCATATGCATTCTTATCAAATGTAAGGGTAGCCTTCAGGCGCATGGACAAGGAAATGTTCAGAAATATTTATGTAACCTATGTGAGGCCAAAACTCGAATATGCAGCCCCCTTTTGGAATCCGCACTTGAAAAAGCACATAGCTAAGCTTGAAAAAGTTCAAAGACATGCCACGAAACTGGTGCCAGAAATACGCAATCTCAGTTATGATGAGAGGCTGAGGGAATTAGACTTACCATCACTCGAAGCTAGAAGAGTGAGGGGGGATATGGTGACAGTCTTTAAATTCCTTCATGGTTATGATAGAGTGGATAGGGATCGATATTTTGATATGGCTGGCTCTAGAACTAGAGGTCATAGTTTGACGCTTCGTAAGAAAACTTCTTTGCAGGATGTAAGGAAATACTTTTTCAGTGTAAGAGTAGTTGATAATTGGAATTGGCTAAGCGAGGAGGTAGTTAATGCTATCTCAATGCATAGTTTTAAGGACAGGTATGATAAGTATCACTAAGTCTAAAATGGAACCGATCAGGAGACGGGAAGATACGAGCTTTGGGCTCTTTCCCGTAAACACAATTAGGTAATCACACACACAACTACTAAGGAAACATATCTCTCTTCACTTGGAATCCTTCAACTTTTTGTCAGTGAGGCAACATGGCTTCAGAGAAGGTAGATCCACAGTAACAAACTTATTAGAATTTTATGATGAGGTAAGCCAAATCTTACAGGAAAGAGAGGGCTGGGCAGATTGCATATTCCTAGACTTCCAGAAAGCGTTTGACACTGTTCCACATGGGAGACTTATTAGGAAGCTGCAGTCAATGGCTAGAATAGGTGGAAATGTTTTGGAATGGATAAAAACTTACTTAGAAGGAACGGAACAGAGGGTTAGAGTAAGACACTCATTGTCTGAATGGAGAAGAGTTAGTAGTGGAGTTCCACAGGGTTCAGTTTTAGGGCCACTTTTGTTCCTTGTATATGTAAATGACCTACCAGAGTCTGTAAATTCATTCATGAATATGTTTGCAGATGATGCAAAGATTGTGAAGAAAGTATAAAACGAGAACAATGGTAGAGAACTTCAGGAGGATCTAAATAATCTGCATGAGTGGTCAGAAAAGTGGCTAATGAAATTCAATACTTCAAAATGTAAGGTAATGAGAATGGGTACAAGTGCAAGAAGGCCCAAGCTTGACTACTCGGTGGCTGGAGTACAACTTCAAGAGACAGAAAATAAGAGAGATCTAGGAGTAAACATACTGGCAGATTTGTCTCCAGAAATACATATAAAGGGCATAGTAAGGGCAGCATATGCATCTTATCAAATGTAAGGGTAGCCCTCAGGCACATGGACAAGGAAATGTTCAGAAATATTTATGTAACCTATGTGAGGCCAAAACTCGAATATGCAGCCCCCTTTTGGAATCCGCACTTGAAAAAGCACATAGCTAAGCTTGAAAAAGTTCAAAGACATGCCACGAAACTGGTGCCAGAAATACGCAATCTCAGTTATGATGAGAGGCTGAGGGAATTAGACTTACCATCACTCGAAGCTAGAAGAGTGAGGGGGGGAAATGGTGACAGTTTTTAAATTCCTTCATGGTTATGATAGAGTGGATAGGGATCGATATTTTGATATGGCTGGCTCTAGAACTAGAGGTCATAGTTTGAAGCTTCGCAAGAAAACTTCTTTGCAGGATGTAAGGAAATACTTTTTCAGTGGAAGAGTAGTTGATAATTGGAATTGGCTAAGCGAGGAGGTAGTTAATGTTATCTCAATCCATAGTTTTAAGGACAGGTATGATAAGTATCACTAAGTATAAAATGGAACCGATCAGGAGACGGGAAGATACGAGCTTTGGGCTCTTTCCCGTAAACACAATTAGGTAATCACAATTAGGTAATCACACACACACACACACACACACACACACACACACACACACACACACACACACACACACACACACACACGAGAACAATGGTAGAGAACTTCAGGAGGATCTAAATAGTCTGCATGAGTGGTCAGAAAAGTGACTAATGAAATTCAGTACTTCAAAATGTAAGGTAATGAGAATGGGTACAAGTGCAAGAAGGCCCAAGCTTGACTACTCGGTGGCTGGAGTACAACTTCAAGAGAGAGAAAATGAGAGAGATCTAGGCACAAACATACTGGCAGATTTGTCTCCAGAAATACATATAAATGGCATTATAAGGGCAGCATATGCATTCTTATCAAATGTAAGGGTAGCCTTCAGGCGCATGGACAAGTAAATGTTCAGAAATATTTATGTAACCTATGTGAGGCCAAAACTCGAATATGCAGCCCCCTTTTGGAATCCACACTTAAAAAAGCACATAGCTAAGCTTGAAAAAGTTCAAAGACATGCCACGAAACTGGTGCCAGAAATACACAATCTCAGTTATGGTGAGAGGCTGAGGGAATTAGACTTACCATCACTCGAAGCTAGAAGATTGAGGGGGGATATGGTGACAGTCTTTAAAATCCTTCATGGTTATGATAGAGTGGATAGGGATCGATATTTTGATAAGGCTGGCTCTAGAGCTAGAGGTCATAGTTTGAAGCTTCGTAAGAAAACTTCTTTGCAGGATGTAAGGAAATACTCCTTCAGTGTAAGAGTAGTTGATAATTGGAATTTGCTAAGCGAGGAGGTAGTTAATGCTATCTCAATCCATAGTTTTAAGGACACGTATGATAAGCATCACTATGTATAAAATGGAACCGATCTGGAGACGGGAAGATACGAGCTTTGGGCTCTTTCACGTAAACACAATTAGGTAAGTACACTTAGGTAGCAATTAGGTAAGTCACACACACACACACACACACACACACACACACACACACACACACACACACCGATCAGGAGACAGGGAGTTACGTGCACAAAGATCTTTCCCTTAAGCACAATTAGGTACTTACAATTAGATAATTACACACACACACACACACACACACACACACACACACACACACACACACACAGATGGATAAACAAGGCAGATATAGTAGCAATTACAGAGACTAAGTTGAGTGAGGACATAAACAGTGTCACAGTTTTTCCTAAGGGCTTCAGAATACTAAGGGTTGAAAGATCTGAGAGGACTGGTGGAGGGATAGCACTGCTCATAAGTGAAAGGATTCAAGTCGAAGAAATAAACTTGGCTATAGAAAGTGAGTTCAAGGAATTTCTTGTTGCTCGCATAAATACTGGATCAGAGAGCATTATAATAACTGTTGTATACAACCCACCAAGGAACCAAAATAGGCTTGAAGTTTATGAGGAAAGTCATATAGGTACTATTGAAGTCATAAACTCAGTTGTTAACATGGCACGGGAAAAAAAATGTAGGATTTTGATTATGGGAGACTTTAATCATATAGAGATAGATTGGATAAATCTTGACCCACACAGTGGCGAGGACTCATTCGGGGCAAGATTCCTAGATTGCGTACAAGGGAATTTCCTACACCAACATGTAATGGAACCAACAAGGGCCAGGGGTGGGGATGAGCCATCACTACTTGATCTAGTGTTCACAGATAATGTGTTGGATATTGAACAAATTGAGTATGAACCACCAATTGGAAAGAGTGACCACTGTGTGTTGTTGATGGAGTATATCATTGAAGATATTCTTCCTGAGAGTAGAGGCACTGAGGACATGAGGAGGAACTATCCGAAAGGAGATTACATCAAAATGAATGAGCTTTTTGCAGTTATTGACTGGAGAACCTTATTTTACAACAAATCTGTACAAGAAATGTATGACATCTTTTGTGAGAAATATGGGAAGATAGTAGATTGCTGCATACCTGTCACCAAAGTAGGTGTAATTCATGCCAGAGAGAAATGGTTCGATAATGGGTGTAAAAGAGCTAAGGAGTGGAGAAACAAATGCTGGAAAAGGCATAGGAGGAGAAAAAACATAAATGCCTGGCAAACCTACAAAAGAGCAAGAAATGACTACCTAAGTAAAAGAAGAGAGGCAAAGAGAGACTATGAGAGGGACATCACCAGGAAGGCTAAAGAAAATCCCAAGCTTTTCCACAGCTTTATCAGAGGAAAACTGAAGGTAAAAGAACAGGTTTTAAGGCTAAAGAGAGCGGATGGAAGCATCACTGAGATGGATGAAGAGATCTGCAAAGAATTAAACAAGGAGTTTCAGTCAGTATTTACAGTAGAAAATACCCCACCCCCTCAGATTGCAGTGATAGAAGCTCAAGGGCCGGTATTAGAGAACATCAACCTTACAGCCACAGAGGTATGCAAAGTGCTGATGGATTTAGATGTTCATAAAGCTACAGGTCCTGATGACATATCCCCTCATGTGCTTAAAAAATGCGCAAACACAATATCAGTGGCACTAAGTATCATATTTAAGGAGTCACTGGAGTCGGGGGAGATTCCAAGATGCTGGAAACAAGCAAATGTGATATCTATCTTCAAAAAGGGAAGGAGCGATACGGCTCTGAACTATAGACCAGTTTCCTTGACCAGCATAGTTTGCAAAGTTATGGAGAAACTACTAAGGAAACATATCTCTCTTCACTTGGAATCCTTCAACTTTTTGTCAGTGAGGCAACATGGCTTCAGAGAAGGTAGATCAACAGTAACAAACTTATTAGAATTTTATGATGAGGTAAGCCAAATCTTACAGGAAAGAGAGGGCTGGGCAGATTGCATATTCCTAGACTTCCAGAAAGCGTTTGACACTGTTCCACATGGGAGACTTATTAGGAAGCTGCAATCAATGGCTAGAATAGGTGGAAATGTTTTGGAATGGATAAAAACTTACTTAGAAGGAACGGAACAGAGGGTTAGAGTAAGACACTCAGTGTCTGAATGGAGAAGAGTTAGTAGTGGAGTTCCACAGGGTTCAGTTTTAGGGCCACTTTTGTTCCTTGTATATGTAAATGACCTACCAGAGTTTGTAAATTCATTCATGAATATGTTTGCAGATGATGCAGAGATTGTGAAGAAAGTAAGAAACGAGAATAATGGTAGAGAACTTCAGGAGGATCTAAATAATCTGCATGAGTGGTCAGAAAAGTGGCTAATGAAATTCAATACTTCAAAATGTAAGGTAATGAGAATGGGTACAAGTGCAAGAAGGCCCAAGCTTGACTACTCGGTGGCTGGAGTACAACTTCAAGAGACAGAAAATGAGAGAGATCTAGGAGTAAACATACTGGCAGATTTGTCTCCAGAAATACATATAAATGGCATAGTAAGGGCAGGATATGAATTCTTATCAAATGTAAGGGTAGCCTTCAGGCACATGGACAAGGAAATGTTCAGAAATATTTATGTAACCTATGTGAGGCCAAAACTCGAATATACAGCCCCCTTTTGGAATCCGCACTTGAAAAAGCACATAGCTAAGCTTGAAAAAGTTCAAAGACATGCCACGAAACTGGTGCCAGAAATAGGCAATCTCAGTTATGATGAGAGGCTGAGGGAATTAGACTTACCATCACTCGAAGCTAGAAGAGTGAGGGGGGATATGGTGAAAGTCTTTAAATTCCTTCATGGTTATGATAGAGTGGATAGGGATCGATATTTTGATATGGCTGGCTCTAGAACTAGAGGTCATAGTTAGAAGCTTCGTAAGAAAACTTCTTTGCAGGATGTAAGGAAATACTTTTTCAATGTAAGAGTAGTTG
>JAXCGZ010011874.1:47500-52500 GCA_037179515.1 Halocaridina rubra
TCTCTTTACTTTGTTTTTCTTTTGCCCAAGCCCGATGAAGGCAGATTTATTTTATTTTTGGCCTGTCCTGGTGTCACACACATAAAAAAAAAATGAAGTGGAGAGACAGTAAAGACGTCTTAGTATTTTCTTTACTGAAGAGTAAAAGCATAGGAGGTGGTTCTGGTGGGAAATCTCAAACAAGAATTGTGCCTTGACGTGGCCAATCCCCATAAAAGAGGGATAGAGGGATTGCGGTGTTAGTAGGTAGATAGACAGATATCCTGAACCCTCCGGGGGTGCATCATTGTGAAGAGTAAAAGCATAGGAGGTGGTTCTGGTGGGAAATCTCAAACAAGAATTGTGCCTTGACGTGGCCAATCCCCATAAAAGAGGGATAGAGGGATTGCGGTGTTAGTAGATAGATATACAGATATCCTGAACCCTCCGGGGGTGCATCATTGTGATACTCGAATAAGTGTAATATGATGAATTAATTCCAACTTACTTATCTAAACCCATTTCAAAAGTAAGACAGAGAGGGTAAAGAAAAAAAAAAGCTATTCTGCTGAAGTAAACACCAAGTAAAATATTTTATGTTTCTTGACTGGAATAAAACAACAAGATAGGCCTACATGGTCATGACTGGTACCAAAAATTATCTCCATGTTCCCTAATATTTCAGTATACCTTCAGAGATGGCAGGAATTGGAGTTAACAGATGTCATTACAATCCTTGACACGACTTAATGAAGATTTTCAGTATTTCGATAGAATATAAAATGAGCTAAAATTCAACTCCATCGGTTTTGACCATCCAAATATTAGTCCATCAAAAGCCTAAAAAACCCATGGTAGACTTGCGACTTCAGGGTAGGCCAAAAAATAAAGTTTTTTTATATTTTCACCCTCCTTGGTAAGGGATTACCCGGTTGAGGCCCTTCTTGAAGATTACTATTCTTCAATACTAAAGCGAACTAAGGAACTTTACACATACAACGAGGTAATTCCTCAACCAGATGAGGGAAAATAATTGAAATTTAAATCTGTGACTACTGGCACACCCTGTTGATCGAAAAGCTCTGCTAAAAACTGGTAAAATTTCATAACCTTTCACATATAGTTTAAATCATTTCCTTGGCTAATATAATTTTTTTAAAGATAATGAATTGTGGAACAGAAACCAAGATTAAAATGAATATTAAAATTTATATTAAATAAAAATATCTACTATCTATCTATCTAGCTATCTGTATATATATATAATATATATATATATATATATATATATATATATATATATATATATATATATATATATATATATATATATATATATATATATATATATATACATATACACACACACACAATTAGGTAATCACAATTAGGTAATCACACACACACACACACACGCACATATATATATATATATATATATATATATATATATATATATATATATATATATATATATATATATATATATATATATATATATATATATATATATATATATATATATATATATATATATATATATATATATATATATATATATATATATATATATATATATATATATATATATATATATATACATATATATACATATATATATATATATATATATATATATATATATATATATATATATATATATATATATATATATATATATATATATTAGTAAAAAATGCGAAGGGAAAAACATAAAAAAGAAATCTATAAGGATCCTGAAATCAAAATCATCAGTTAATTGACACAGTGAATACATTCTAAGCAGTAAATACGGCTGTCGGCCCCAAAGCAGATTAGCTTTCCCCACTTACACAGTGATTGACCCAAAAATGTGGATGGGTAAGTGGGTCTCCTGGTGAATGGGTGAGGGAATTCTGACCAAGTCACCCTGACAAAAGGGGTATTAAGGTCATTTTATTCTTATCTATATACACTGGGATTTCCTTACGTTTCATGTGTCACAATTAGTTCCCATTTGGGAGTTGGACACAATCGGACTGAGGCCAGGTAATTCAAAGTCAAAGTCAAAGTCAAAAACTTTATTCCATCAAAAATGGCTATTACATGATAATTAATCTAATTACAAATTACAATGTAAAATGTCAAAATAAAACAAATGAAATTTGCAAAGCACAAAATCAAAATATTTACACATTAAAACAAGCATACTTACACTTCGTCTACCCAATGGGAGGATAGTAATGAGACTAAAATCACTTATTAAGTAGGTGATTTAAAAGATGAGATTTAAATGAGGGTAATGTTTGGCAGCTTCTTAAGTTTGCGGGTAAAGAGTTCCAAAGTCTCGGGCCCATTACATTTAAGGCTCTTGCCCCAATATCAGTGGAAGTTCTGGGCACGTAAAAAGAATTCTGATATCTGGTGTTGACGTTATTGATACGCACTTGATTAACTGTTGGCAATGAGAAGAGCCATTCCGGTAATATTCCATGATTTATTTTAAAAACTAAAAGACAGATATTATATATGAACTTCATGTCCATCCTTAGCCAACCCAATCTCTCAAAGAGGGGAGTCACGTGATCATATTTATGCACCCCCCCCCCTATGGCAACTCTTGCAGCAAAATTCTGGAGCCTTTTCACTCGTAACATCTGGGTCTTAGTCGTGGAACCCCAAACACTCAGACAGTAGTTGAGAATACTTAAAATCAATGTTTGTACTACAATTACCCTACAATCAGGCTCGAATCTTTCATAGATTCTGTTCAAGTAAATAAGGGTCCCGTTCACTTTTTCATGTAGTTCATCGATATGAAAATTAAATGTCATGGTACTGTCCATAATAACTCCTAGATTTTTAACCTTATTAGATGGGAAGAGTGAAACATTATTGAAATTTATACTGATGTTCTCAGGAATGCGGGACAGGTATTGATTTGATCCAAAAATAACGAATTTAGTTTTATTTTCGTTCAGTAAAAGACCATTACTGTTAAAATAACTTTTGGCACAGTTTAATATATCTTCAGCCCTTTTTAAGATTTCAGGAATTCTATCAATGTCACCAGTAAGCATAATCTGGGTGTCATCAGCATACATAACAAGTAGGCAATCTCTTATAAATTGAGGTAAATCATTAACATATATTAGGAAAAGCAGAGGACCCAAAATTGAACCCTGAGGAACGCCAAAACTGATATCTAAAGAAGAAGAGAGAGTCGAGCCCATTCGAACTGATTGAGGCTGGATGCCCTTTGTAACTCCCCGCCGAGGGCTCAAATATGGGTCAGTCAGGTCTGAATCGAGTTCTCTACCAGTGGACACCCATCCAAGTACAGACCAGACCCAAAGGAGCTTAGCCTTGCTGATTGAATGAGAAGTGGTGTATCCGCCATTATATGGCCATTGGCATGTATATACATTGGGATAATATTTCATAAATACTGTATCATACTGATCTAGTCAAAATCATATCTAAATTACATGATTATGACTCAGGGTCGTATTTCAGTACAGTAATCCAGTAGATATAATGAGAATCTCTCTCTCTCTCTCTCTCTCTCTCTCTCTCTCTCTCTCTCTCTCTCTCTCTCTCTCTCTCTCTCTCTCTCTCTCTCTCTCTCTCTCTCTCTCTCTCTCTCTCTCTCTCTCTCTACATATCTGAAAAAAATGTAACTGACGGCAAGAAATGTAATCTTGCATCTAATCAAGCATAAAACATACTCTTGATATGATCACTATAAAAAAAATCCAATTGAATTATATCAGTTTGAGCTCCATAAAGCAGTACTTGCAATCATGAAAAACAATATTTAGTTTTCACCTCATAAAATAAACTTTATTCCATAATAAACGCTTTATGAGGTATTATACATCAACATACATATTGAACTAAATTTCATCTTTCATTTGTTTAATACTTCTTTAACTCGTAATAGAGGAAGTGACAATATAAAAGTATGCAATAAGAATAAGAAATAGCAAATATGTGGAAAAATAGACTACTGCAAAGGTATGTAGAGATAATATAAAGTAGTTATCATATGGAAACGAAAGAAATGATTACCAAGAATTCATCTTTTTATTGGACCACACCTGAGAATTAACAAGTTATTCTATAATGGTAACTTGCTTAAATTCTTTTGGTAACAATGAACAAAATATGTTGCGGCAGAGCAGTATTTGGCATGAAGCAATTATAAATCAAAATAAAAATTCTATTCTACAAAAGTACTTTCTTTTGAGTCAAAAGGAACAATTTTTCCCAAATTAAAAATAAGGCCAACCTAAGTCTGTCAAGCCAGCAATCAGGAATCAAAATAGAAATTCTATTCTATAAGAATACTTTCTTCTGAGTCAAAAGGAACAATTTTTCCAAATGAAAAATAAGGTTAGCAAATGTTTGTTAGAGCAGAGAATCAATAACAAACAAAAGAACAAGCATATATGCGAAATAAAACAGCAGCTTTTATTAAAGAACAAAGGAATGATACTAAATATTAGAGAAACGTAGCGAATGTTCAAAATATCGTTTTTTTTTTAATGAGCCGTGATGTAATTAACTTTGCTATAAATTAATGGAATCAAATCTAGAAACATTTTCTGTGGACGATGCCAGGTCCAGATTCCTCGTACTCTTCCTTAGTTATCCACATGGCTTGGAAAGTGGAGAGTGAAGCCAAAATGGAGCCACCGATCCAAACAGAATATTTGCGTTCTGGAGGAGCAATAATCTTGATCTTGATGGTTGATGGAGCCAATCCTGTGATTTCTTTTTGCATACGATCAGCAATGCCAGGGTACATCGTAGTGCCACCAGAAAGTACTGTATTAGCGTAGAGATCTTTTCTGATGTCTACATCACACTTCATAATGGATTGATAAACGGTTTCGTGGATACCCGCAGACTCCATGCCCAGAAAAGAAGGCTGAAAGAGTGCCTCAGGGCATCGGAAACGTTCGTTACCTATGGTTATGACTTGTCCATCGGGGAGTTCGTATGATTTTTCGAGGGATGTAGTGGCAGCAGCCTGCGCC
>JAXCGZ010011875.1:25000-40000 GCA_037179515.1 Halocaridina rubra
AACGTATTCGAGCCAGGGTGAAATGGGTCCCTAAATTAAAAAAAAAAGTAATAGTGGTTATAGTAGTAGCAGTAGTAGCAACAGTATAGAACCACTTAAGGAAACCGAAATAGGTGTGGATAAGAGGAGGTTTGCGAAAAATATGGAAAACACAGGATATAAATAAATCAACAAGAGGTCGATGTGCAAGCAAGGCAAATGGGGGAGGCAAAGGGACTAAGAACACATTACAAACAAAACATATGCACAAGCTGGTAGGATGAAAAGTTACATACAATAGCGGAAGACAGGCGGAGAATAGGTGACAAATGAAAGAAAAGACAACACCGAAGAGATAAACAAGCATGGTTGCACTAACACTGAATTGAATGAAATAAAAGGAGAGAGAGAGAGAGAGAGAGAGAGAGAGAGAGAGAGAGAGAGAGAGAGAGAGAGAGAGAGAGAGAGAGAGAGATGAACTTGGGGGGATGGGAAAGGAAGGACGAGAGTAAAGTAGTGCTACAGAAGAGGAGCAGAGAGAGAGAGAGAGAGAGAGATATGAACATGGGGGATGGGAAAGGAAGGACGAGAGTAAAGTAGTGCTACAGAAGAGGAGCAGAGAGAGAGAGAGAGAGAGAGAGAGAGAGAAGGGGTGGAGGGTGGTAGGGAAAGAGCAGGGAGTACGCAGGCGGTTCGAGGCGGTCTTAGGCGCTCAATAGGCCTATACCTTCCTTCATAAAAAAAAAACGAAAAAAGTAGCCGACTGAGGATGCCTTCTCACTGGCCAACACGGCAAGGTCAGGGTTACTAACAAATACTACATTACTTCAGGAGTCGACGCTTTCACATCAGTCATGGTAAATATTAAGCAAACCATTTTTCTTTTAAGCCTCATAGTTAAATGGCATAGCCAGTATTAAGGTCCTGGAGGTCTTCTCACAGAACTGCTGCTCTTAAATCCCAACGCTACTTATGGAACCTCTCAACAAAGTACAACGAACTTTTTGTATCCAGGACTCGACTTTTTTTTTTTTTAAATTCCGGCATATATCCAATTGAAAACCGATATAAGTAAACGGTGCAAATATCATTCGGTACTCTATAAGTATGCGGTTACAAGTTATACTACGTACCATGACTCAAATATAATAATAATAATAATAATAGTAATAACAATAATAATAATAATAAAAATAACAGTAGTAGTAGTACTAGTAGTTTATGACTACACTACTAAGTTCACATAAAAACTGCCCTCATGTGGTCCAGGCACCAAGAAAACACGGAGACGAAGGAAAAGAAGTAGCTTAAGGACAAAGCAGAAATAACTCATATAGCACTCAAAATAAAAAAAAATAAAAAATTCTACTTCCATTCATAAAATGGCCATTTTTGTTACAAAGCTAAGAGTACACTTCTAAGCAGACACGTAACCGAGCAAATAAGTAAAAGGATGATACAGACACTTTCTGTGAACGGAAAATAGAGCTTAACTAGAAAATAAAAATGACCTTGAATTGAGAGACGCATATACAATTACAAATAAACCACGAATAATCATATAACTAAGTAAAGCGTATACATAACAATGATGTTAGTAATAATACTATTTATTATTCTTTTTATTATAATAATAAATTTAAAAAAATCCGTTCAGCGCAAATGATTCATACATTTACAAGTAAAAAATTAAATACTTATAGAATTACCTTTAACGGAATTTTAAAGGGACAGGCTGAAAGAATAGTCGAAGCAAAGAAAACCAAGAGAAAGAGATGGATTAGGCCCTGATATGACGATAGATCCGCTTTTTTAAGGAAGATGGAATATATATATATATATATATATATATATATATATATATATATATATATATATATATATATATATATATATATATATATAATATGAGTGTGTGTGGTTTAACCGTTATTAAAATGTATTAAAAATATAAATATATCAAATGGGTCGAAGGCAATTTAGCACATGAAAATCAACAATGAAATTCAGCAATTTATTTTTTTCATTCGTAATCGTTCTAATATATTGTACATCATATATTTTCTTGTACATATTACCGTCCACAGAATGCCAGTATTCGAATGTATTCAAATATATCAACCATTTTGTTCAGAAAACGACGCATATTCCTCATAGGCCTACTCTATTCTTGTGAGCACGCATACATCTTATATATTTCCGAACTTTCCCAAATGAGACTTGTTTGCCTTAGCATGATTAAACTGTCGTGTTGTTTTCATAGTACAAAAAGTGAAGCCAGAGAAGGGGTGAGTGATGAAGTATGTGCATATAAAGATTATAGTTCTCCAATTAATGGAAGAATCAATGGACAGTGATAATATTAGAACCCGACTACATACCTACCATATAGAAGTAGCCAAAGCCCCCTCTCCAATCACGTGGACCCAGTGATCTCTAGGCAATGATGAATAATTTGGTAGACCTATAGAAATTCATAGACCCCCAGTTAATTGCCAAATTTAATCAGTAACAATATGAAACACTGAAAGCTAATCCAACCCCAAGCCAAACTCGAACCTGGGGTACCAGCACGTTAACAGCTCCAGTCGCTGCCGTTGCACCACAATGTCGTATTAAAAAACAAATAAATGAAAAGAGAAAAGTCTAAAATTACTGAATGGTATTTCATATCTAAGATTACACAATAAAATGAAACGCCTACACTAAAATACTGGATCAGTATTTTAAATTTACCACCATAAAATACTTAGGTGGGTGTTTAACTAGGAAAAATACGGATACCGCAGAGGAAAAAAAAAAAAGTTTCTACAAGAAAAAAAAGTTTGTTTTTTAATTCGCAAGGTATTATGTATTACTTTTACGATATATTCTAGGTTTCAAAAATAAAAAGTAATTTACTTAATGCTTGCTTACGGCTTCAAGTGTTGCAAAACTAATTTCTGGTAGAATTAAAACACATGTTACTACAACTTGCGAAGCCTTACGTAAATGCCAAGATGCTCTGGGATTCATAAATATAAGATGCATCAATGGGGTGGAGCGAAGGGAATGGGAATCCCCTCCTACGTATTTTCCTCCCACGAAGAGTCAAGGACTTTGCTTTGACGAAGCCGCCCCCTTATAAGGAGCCTTTTGTTTATACAGTATTTTAATACTAATAACTCTGCGGCGGATAGAAAGTCCATTTTCAATGTTGCCCTCTTTGTGTCACATATTTATTACCGTAGCACATCGCACAAACACAGCTCAATAACCAAGACAAGCTGCAATGGCGTGGATATGACATATCAGACAGAAACCTTAGCTACCAGAATGCGGACTTTCTCTATCTTAAATATATTATTCAAACAAAAATGAAGTCCAAGTACTGCATTTTATGAGTTCAATTATACTTGATTTAATGTCTAATTGACCATTAAGTCTAAATCATTCTGGGCCTGTAGATTGCAGGCGCCACCACTTAAGGAAGTCTAAACTTGTTACAATCTAAAGGAAGTGTTTAAATGTTACCTCATATCTGCATTTACTGGAAGGTATTCCTACTAAATTTTTACCTTTATCCCTTCTAAATATATTCATATTTAACTACTTCTCAGTGAAATAAACTATTCGTAAAGTTTTAAGATTTCTTAAAATCTACAGCTACTTAGTAGGTATGCTTCCCAATATCAAATCTAATAATATTAGAGTAAAATAAAATATTTAGCCAGAGTTGAGGGGACTCATAAAACTGTATGAAGAGTATCTGTTAAATCAAATAATTTTGATCATTCAACTCAAATATATATCATTGAAAAACCAATTATATGTATTTCAGTGCCCAATCAACGTAAATTTGGTCATCTTTATAAATTTGGTCAACCTAGTGATCTGGAATACATAAAACAGCATAGTGAAGCTTTAAATAGCTCAATTAACTGAATAGTAAATCTATACTAACAGCTTAGGGAACAACAACTATACATAAGCCATAATACAATGCCTCGAAAGTCACATAAGAATTCCTTTTATTTTTAATGCATACTTTTGAGAAAGAATAAACAAAAAATCTTTTCATTTCAGAGGAAGTTAGTATCTTGAATGAGTAATCATTACTATATATAAATTCAAATACTGTATCATGCTGTGTAGAAATTTAATTTATTACTCGGGTAAGACAAAATACGAAGTATGACTGCACATGATATACAGTATGCTGACATATATATATCAGAAGCGTATAATACTCTGATGAAAATGACATAAATTGAACTCCACTGTAAGGCATCATTAAATACTTACCACAAAAAATAATCAACTGCCTGTCTCCCTATATAAAAATGACCTGGGATTCTTTTAATGTCGAAATATTGCTATACAGGACAAAACACAAGCGTAGAAAATGTATTATCTCCCTCCGAATAGAATGTAGAGAACAGTACTGTATTTCAATTTTATGATGTCAAAACATGTTTTGATTTCCTTAAGAAGCCGAGGTAATAATTTAATGCTACAATAGACAGTTTCCTTGCAATACAAAAATTATTTTTTTTTAAACGACTGGTGATTATATATTACCAAAAACAAGAAAGGTATTTACCTGTGGTAGAGTCAATTTCTTCAGTGCTGAGACAGCTCCAGTTCCTTCTCATTGTCCTCCAGCACATGCTTCACAAATGGATCTCAGGAAGTACTTTACAGGGCAGCCAGTGAAATCATGAAGAGGTAGTAAATACTGGCCTAAATGATCCAATGCACTGAACACCTGCAATCTGTTATGAAAAAATGTGAGAAATTAACCTCCCAATATTAAATAACATTTATCATATACTCCGTTACTACAAGAACACTTTCATGAAGCAGATACAAATAAGATTAAATACATTTTTTAAGCTCATTCATTTATCAAACTGGATCTCCATATTTCCCTTGATAACAGCCTTTTCCGATGTTTAAGAAAACCTTTATTTTCGAGAATGACTAATTAAGTTATTTATATAAAATAACCTAAATGATCAATCAAGAAGTTTGACTCAAACAGCCAAAGGAAAGCAGCAATTCGGAACACGTACAATAAAAATTGTCACAATAAGGCTATGAAGATGTTAGCAATAATTTTTTTTTTATTCCAGGACGGGCAAAGATAACTGCCTAACATCGGGCCTGGGCACGAAGAAAAAGGAGAAGCTTATGGACAAAGCAGAATTAAGAGAATGATAACATTATTCACACTTATTGGTGACGGATCTCCTATGAGAAGCTCTTTTCTTCATGGCAGTTTTCATTCATCTGCACATCTGCAGTATATTTTATACCTGATGCTACCAGTAAGCTAGTGTTATGCACAACTGGACACAACACTTAAAAGGGAAAACACTTTGGTAAGTCATCAATAAGTACAGTAGTTTCAGCCAAATAACTAGATATTCCAAAATCTAGTTTGTGGGAAGTAATTCCAGGCATCCTCCATGCATAAGTGGCAAGGAAGGACACCTGAAAGATAATTCTTAAACTCAATGATGGCGTGCTGGTACATTTCACACAATGGTACAAGATTTTTTCGATGCTATGATAGCTACAAAAGTTGTGGGCATATATACAGTAGTTATAATAGATATTGTTCGAAATAAAACCTGAAATCACCTGTCACCTAAAATGATGCATAAATATAGGGCCTTTTAGGCCTAATCCTTTTATAATAAACATTATTGTCATTTTAACGAAAGTGATAGCAATTTTGCTAGGTATAAGTCTAAACATCTACAAAACTTAAGCTTTGAAAATATCGAAGTTCTACAATCTAATATGAGAATCAATAACTCTTACCGCAATGTATGGCCAATATTTACTTCTGTAATAAATTAGAAATATAACAAGGAATTATAGTAATTCAGAGCAAAATTAGCGGAAAATTGAGGCAGAATACATTCTTTATGATGTATTAACAGATTAAACTTTTCCAAGCCTGTGGTACGATGAACCAGTTAAATGTCAAGTTTAAATTAAAATTCTAAACATTTATTATTATTATTATTATTACAGGCAAGATAATCAGCCGAGCTGGAAAACGTAAGACAATGAACCAGATGGGTCCTGTAGGGGAAACAACCTCGTGATGAAAAGAAAAAGAGGGGAAATATGATATTATCTGAAAAGGTACAACTCAGTATTTGCAATACCAACATAATGCAACTACAATTTTAAACATTTTGTATTAAAGTCAGTTTAATAAAAATCCATTTGTTTGACCTAACAAGTTGTGGTAGTTGGAATAAAACTTCTAGAATACTGATTGGCAATTACTATAACAAGAAAAAAGGACAACTACTAACACTGGCTGCATTCCTGTGTCCTGTGTTCAGATAAAGCCTGAGGCAAAGGGTGATTAACACTGATAAATTTTACACAGTAAGCAAAGCGATCTAACATGTGTCTATGCCATAAATTGGTACTCAATTCAGAATCAAGAAATTTGAGTGTACGAGAGTTGTTCTTCAATAATCTAACATGAGAGGCTACAGCCGATGATAAAATGGGGGAACTATACTCCAGACTAAGAGGTATAAAAGAATAATAACAATTTATCATTATAGGTTTGTCACTAAAAATCTCAAGAGACTTCCTCAAGATTCTATTTTTTTGGTGCAAATGAGGATGATGTACAACGAATATGTAAAGGGCACATTATCAATGAAGAGACTGGTTTGAGGAGGATCAAAAGTTCTGCATCTGATTATTAATGAATCATATTTTGCATTTTATTAGCATTTTTTTAACTTCATGCCCCATATCTTGCGCCAAGCAGTGATTATACTAAGATCTCTATTAAGAGATTCAGCAACAGCTAGTCTAATGTTCGAGATGAAACAACAGAAATTAAGTACCATCGTCAGTAAACATAACTAGATTATTTTCCAAACCAATCCACTTGTCAAGAATATAAAGAATGAAAAGCAAGGGGCCAAGAATATTATACTGAGGGACAACCTGAAATCAAATTACTGAATTCACTGTAACTGTCTATCTACCAACACTCTTTGGGTCATGTTACTAAAAAAGAAACTGCACAATAATATTAGGAAAAGATCCACCAACACCCATGTAATGAAGGTGGAAGGATGCATAACATTTTTCTTCATAACATATACTGTATAGTCAGTTATTTTTGGTAGTTAATACAGTAATTCCTTAATACCGGGGCAAAATATTATTTGCTAAATAGTTAAGAGGATCCAATATGAAGCTGCAGCTGTGTTATTCTAGAAAATCATCAGTACTTAACATCAAGATTATTTATAGGGGCTCCTCTCTGTATAATATACCAGATGTAACCATGAAATCTTAGTGGTACCATTACCAAAGTCAAAGCAGAGGAAAGAAAACCTCAAATTAGTTCATCACAAACTGTTTTTAGAAAGTTTACTGAAAAGATTAAAAAGACTCAACCTGGTAGTTTGAATGTGTTGGGAGGGATTTCCACATATCAAAAGCAGGAAGACAAAGATTAAAGCATAAACACAGAAAGGTCACCCCGAGAAAAAAACTAACACCATATTGTACGTGCAACTTGCCATAATTTTTCACCTTCATACACTTTACAATATAGTAACAATATCTTCCATAAACTTATATTTTGCCATTTGCAACATGAAACAAGATCACTGATGCACACATCTAAATCAGAAATAATTTCCTTTTTCAATATGCAAATATACTTGATAAAAGTCAACATTACAGTAATGCAAATCAAGAACTTGATTCAATGCAGAAATCTGGCCACATAACTATGTCCAATGACAACATATCTCCTGAGAGTGCCATCCTCATTTGTTCCTAATGGAGCCAAAAAGAAAAAACCTAGTGAACTAGTTTAATCCATAAGAGTATACAGCACCATAAAGAGCAAAGGTAAACCATATCTTCTTATGCAAGAAGTACCAGGTGTATCTAAACTTAAAATGTGAAATCAAAATAATGATTTTCTTACTACTTTACATTTTGCAATGGAGAAAAGACTCAGATTTAGCTTAAAGAGCAGAACTAAACCTTTTCATCAGAAGCATGGAGGAAGTGTCAGGTGTGTTCTCTTTCTCGCCCTACACCAACACCGAATATGCTTGGATATTCGTTACACATCTTACAATCCCTTCACATCTTGCAAGTCACAATACTCCCCTCTCGGTTTCTCTCGGTTTTCCTCGTGGCCAGGCCCGACGAGGGTATTTTTTTTTTATTTTTGCCCGTCCTGGTGTCACAATCATAAAAAACTCTAAACCTGCAAATGAATCCAATACATTACTGACTCTTCTTAATTACCATTCAGCACTATTCAAATAGAACATAAGCTACCTACCTCAGTCAACCCTATACCATAACCTTAAGCTATACTGAGAAGGTTTCCTGCAATCCTCAGATTAATTAATTTCATGTAAAGAATTTATGTTCCTCAAAAGACACCCAGCCTTCAAAAATGCTATGTGAACATATGCTACCTACCTCAGTCAACTCTATACCAAAATCGCAAGCTATATTGAGGAGGTTTTCAACAATCCTCAGATTAATGAAATTCATGCAAAGAATATGTTCCTCAAAAGACGTCCAGCCTTCAAATGTGCTATGTGAACCACCTACATTCTACACTACATTGTTAGGCATCTACAAAGACTGAAGAGCAGGAAGCCTGTGCAAATTTTGGTATGAAATATGAGGCGTTCTTATATACAGAAGCCTTAAAGTATCTTAAAAGTAAAATCATGTTAGGAAATATGAGTTACTGATATTCAGAAACCAAAAAATTACTTGAAACTTGAATTGTACTTGTGCCTTCCGTTCTATAGATCTCCAGTCATTTCTAGCCTCACGTCTAACAGTTTTCACCCAAGTAAGTCCGGGTATTCCAATTCTTCAGTTGCCCTGAGGAGCCCACTTGACAGTATCACAGACTAGTCTACCTGGATTGGTGCGATAAAAGTTTATAAACTTTATTTCCATTTCATTATACAATGGGTATTCGTCAGCCGGGGCAAGCCCCAACCCCCCACTGTGGTGTCCAACCACAGCAGTTCCTGCCAGGAAACAGCTTAAACTCTCGGTCTTGGACAGGAACCGATCTTTCGACCTCGTGAATGCGAAGCCAGCGCGTTACCACTGTACTAGCCAGCAGGCTAATGGTTTCATTTCTCACTCTTTCCTCCCATCGAAATCCTATTAGTCTTCTTAAAGCTTTAATGTCATATGTAATATACCTTTTTGATATATTTCAAATGTCATACCATGATTCGTGTACATAAAGATCAGAAATCATACAAAATCTATGTATAATATTACTTTTTTATTCAGTTTCTGTCTAGCAAGTTTCAATATCTTACTCACCCTGCCCATTGTTTAATTTGCCTTTTTTTTCACCAACTTCCAATTCAAGGGAACCTATATAGGATACTGTTGTTCCATCTCGTGTTATTTCATCTCTGTGAATACCCTATTCCCATTATTTCTATTCTACTTAGGTTTATCTCTAGATGTCTGATTTATTCTATATATTTTTTTTTCTTATGGGGTTTTGCTGATTAAAAGTCTGCTAAGTTTCTATCATCACCATTCTAAACCTTCCTTTCCATCTTGGACAACATTTTTCATAAAATCCATGAGAAAAGCAAACTATATAACTGACAATAAATATCTCTGGGGGACCCCACTATTGCCTTGAAATTCACTTGACTAAACAGCATCAACACTGACTAAGCATTTGCTTTGTTCATGGACTTTATCATAAAAAAATAATTAAAGGGACATAGCTAAGCAAGACCTTGTAATATTAAAAAAATCAGAAAGGGATTTCAATGGTCAATACACTGCTGCACAACATGTCAATATAAATATTGGATCTGTAAAACTCCTGCCTTTTCTAAAATCAGCTTGTTCATCTCTAAGCATCTTGTAAATCTTTCTACAGCATTATGAAGATGAGCACACTGAAAACTCTCATCACAACCTATTTATGAGCAATGCCTCTTGAGCTCATACAAGGTT
This sequence comes from Halocaridina rubra, assembly GCA_037179515.1. Taxonomy (NCBI): domain Eukaryota; kingdom Metazoa; phylum Arthropoda; class Malacostraca; order Decapoda; family Atyidae; genus Halocaridina; species Halocaridina rubra. The sequence continues at coordinate 34,991 of JAXCGZ010011875.1, forward strand.
AACTTTGTTAAAACTGTCATAAAGTTTGGCAACTCAATATCATGCTGAAGAAGAGACCATTCATTCAAATCATGTCACCTTACTTGTACAGGTCGCAAAAAATCCCATCATGTTTTAACGAAGTAACAGCTTTACATATATGATGTACAGTATACCTAAATATGCATGAGATGTGCCTTTTGCAGTTTGTATTATGTCGATTTTTATATAAATGAAAAAGCATTACCGATTTGTATTCTATCCCTTATTGTGTCACATTTCAATTATCAAACCGCACTGGGCATGAAGGTTGATTTCATAATAACACATCCATTTATAGGCCACCAACCCTGGTGCTGTGCCTAGGGCATGTTCACCTCAATGATAGGAATGTTCTACAGTCATCAAATACCCCCAGAAGAATGTATTTATTTATTTTTCATTGCAAACATGAGCTTTTAAAGAAAATCCTAAGATCTTTACTAATATCTAAATATTTGTAACAATCTTAAATTTTAAGGAGCCAATTTCTCTAAAAAATTATTAAGTTTTACTATAATGGCTTTATGACACAGTAAATTAAATAAAACATTACTTCGACCATTCGGGTTTTTATAACAGATCCTTAAATACAAAGATAAAAAAGTTTGATGATACTGTATCAACAAAATCAAACAACAATGCAGACTTAAAAGTAAATGAATAACAGATGAGTATTAAAAAAAAAAAATACGACGAGTATACTGTGTATGAACCAGGGATGATGACGATGATAATAATAATAATAATAATAATAATGATAATAATAATAATAATAATAATAATAATAATAATAATAATAAATAACTATAAAAATTATAACTTTAGACACTGGTTACTGTTAAAAGATGCATAAATATATTTAAAAAGAAGGGTGGTTTAGTTTTGTGAGCCATGCCCTTCAACAACCTCACCCCTCCGCTCAAGTAAGTAGTTCGACCCTAAACTGTATGATGGGGGGTTCAAGGGGGGCGAAGCCCCCCTGACTAGGTTAGGTAGGTTTTTTTAGTTAGGATAGTAAAAAATTGTTTCGTATGCCTATTGTCGCCATTTTTGTTGTGTATTCATCCGCCAGTTCTCTAGTTAGAGCCTAGCGCCATCTATTGGTAGGTTTTGAACATTGGTATGGCCCGCAAAACTGTATGTGTCCCAAAAAGAATGTTAGGGATAGGGAATAAAAGTGTAGTGTCCTTCGAAATTTTTAAATTATCTTTTTTTTTTCTTACATGAGAAATACATTAACCTTACAGGCCCAATTTCATTTGGTAGCCTCATGTCATGGATTATTAAAAACTATACTATCACCTGAAAAAAAAACTATGCTAATATGCCATGATATATACAATGTAAGCATCACCCCCCTCAATAAGGGAGCTAAGGAGGAATAAACCCCCCCCTCAGTTACATTTTTCAGTTTACGGACTTCAGTACCAGCACAGTTAGAACAGAAATATGTTTTAAGTGATCCACTACCCGAGTATACATATTTTTATACTCTCTCTCCATGTTGGTCATGCCACCTCATTATTGTTTGTACACCTGAGAAATCCTCCAAAAATTATCTGGCGCTGTCGGGTCACAACCAGTAAGGGATTGTTGGGGAGGGTAAGTTTGGCGTGTTTTAATGCCTATAACCTGACCTGACCTAACCTAATCTAGCCTTGCCTAAGCCTATTACATTATTTAATTTATTTTTCTATTAATAATAGTACTACAATCAGAGCAATATATATATATATATATATATATATATATATATATATATATATATATATATATATATATATATATATATATATACAATGAATTTCAGTAACTGACACCGATCTATATACTGTATATCTATATAGGATATATGATTTCAAAAAAGTATATGTGGTACAACAATAACTTAATCTCTTACGTCTTTTTAAATTTACACATGCAGTATTAAATAATTAAGATTTCACTTAATAATAATAATAATAATAATAATAATAATAATAATAATAATAATAATAATAAAAGAAAACTTTTCTTAACGGGAAAGAAGACATCGAGAACTTCGTTGTATTGTCAACACGAAAATTACATTGGCGAAGTCGGAGCCATCGAGAGATTTCTTAAAACACGTGGGTGTGTGACTTGAGGTGATGCCAGAGGTAAGAGACTTACATTTAATTCTTGCGATTACTTCCTATGGCATTCAAGTATCCAGCCAATGACACATGCATTTGGGAGGCTTGACTTAGACAAACAAATCGGTAATTCCACAAGGCAATAATATCAACTGAAGAAACTAAAATCGCCGAAGAAAACCGAAATCCAAATAAAAGTTGAGTGGTATCTAAACAGATCTACGAAAGCTTCGTAGATTTGAGACGGTTGTAATTATAGCGCTAAATAGAATGCAAACTATATATTAAACATCTATAGAAGCACGAGATCCAAATCCGTGCAGATGCCCCAGTTAAGTATCTAAGTATTTGCTGTAATTCATTGGAAATCTTGAGAAAGACGTCTTTTCCTCAGCAGCAGCCTCAAGCCTAAAGAGCCGATAGAATGGTCTGCAGAAACGGACACAACTAAATTGACTGATACTTTACCGTTCATTGGCGTAGCTTAACACGTCCTCAGAGAAATGTCTATGTTATGGGCAAGGGCTTAAAAGAGCCTAATATCCCAAAAGAAGCGGAGCACCCATGACAACACCTCAACTTCCCACCCTCTGCGCCATAACTTATGGAGAATTGTTGTTCACTTCCCTGGTGCCGGGGAAAAATGCAAAAAAGTGTTTCACTGACATTTGAGATACTTCTTTTATTATCAGTTTAATATTTAGTCTCTTCAAAACATTGTTTTCTTTATATTCTTCTGATAGGATACGGTATACTGGTCATGTTTTAGTTATTATATCAGTATATTTATAATTTTTTTAATATGTTACTAACTGAAATATATTTTCGCAGTAAGGAATAAGAGACTTCATTTGAGCGATCACTTATGAAAACAGCTGTTTGTGGAAGAAAAGAGGCGGAACTCCTGGTAGTCACGTGCCTCCTAATATCCAATAGCATGAGAGTATCTATCAACAACATAGTGATATTCCATGCACATCAATAGATTACAAACCCAATTAACTTATACTTTGTAGAATGAAAAGGAAATAGCAATGTGATACGCATGATTCTGATAAAAAAAATCGAGCAATTTCATAAAAATTAAGAGACAGAAATACGTAATATATTGAATTAAAATTGAACAGCTGATATCTTGCGCATATGACATGAACCGGCGATATGGGCGTGGGAGGAATATGATTGGTGGAACTGATGTTGCGTCATGGGAAAGGCTTTAGGTTTGTGGTGGGGATGGAAGGGGGGATTGTTCATGGCACACCAAGAGAGATGTCAACACAATCAAAATGGAGGGACAAAAATCCTCATTACACTTGGTCCATCTTTTCTATGTTAATTGGTCAACTTTTAAATGCATCCTAATGTAAAGATCATAGACGCTTCCTACGGCTACAGATTGCTAATTACGATAATGCTATACGATAAAAGAATATTTCTTAACTGAAAGCTTAGTCGATTGAGCATTGCGAGGAAATGTAGATGGATTATAAAAAGTACATTTCAAGAGTAAAATGCTATGGTGAAATTCTTGAATCATGAGTTCACCCAATTCAGATACCTAACTCACTGGAACCTTGGGTTTATCATTGTTTCGAGGAGAGGACGGCCTTAATTCTGAGCATATACGAGTATTTTATTTATTTATTTTTTTTAATGATTGTGACGCCAGGACGGGCCCAAAATAATAATAAAATAAAACAGCCCTCATCGGGCCTGGGCACGAAGAACGCATAAAGAGAAACAGAGATGGAAAGTGTAATGACTTGTCAGATGTGAAGGGATAATAAAAGATGTGTAATGAACATCCAAGAATATTCAGTGTAGCTGTAGACATAGAAAAAAAAATCGTAGCTGAAGAAAGACTTAACATCGAACTGTCCTGGACAGTCTTATTATTATTATTATTATTATTATTATTATATTCAGAAAACCTCCAGCGGTAGTATCGCAACGGGCGGTTGTGCCATGAGCCAACCTACTACATGTAATAATGTTAGTTTTCAAGATAATATAATCTGATCAATTAAAAGGCTAAAAGAGTAAAATGTACATTTTAATTTTTTTTCTTTTAATTTGTTAATTAAGTTTTTATTATTACCTGACTCTTCGTAGCATTATCAAACATTCCCAGCGACACAGTTCATGCACTAAGATAGTTTCACTTACAGATAAAATATACATACATACATACATAATACATACATACATACATACATGATGGCCGCAATCGCTTTGTAAGAGGGCTGTCCAAGTCAAAAAGCCCCTATCACTTCTTTTAGCTCCTTGGGGATAAAGGGAGTCACAAATCCCCACCACCACCCTGACTGCTGCACCTACAGTGTAAGTGGGCATGGATCCTCTGCCACTGAGAATTATTTTAACCCGTGTCACCAATGCACAATCTTTCTGCACTCATTACTATCCTTTACACTCTCTATTTCCTGCTCCACTGACATAGCACGTGCATCCAATGCTCATTTCACCTTAGCTATCCATATCATTCTCGGTCTTCTTTCAGTCTTAGTTCAATTACTTCTGCTCTCCAGAATCTCTTTGCCAGTCGTTCATCATTCATTCTTGCCATATATTAAAACCAACTACACACTCTGATCTAACTTTTCCAACTAACTACTTTCAAAACTCGTGTTCTACCTCAACTCCTTAATTTTCATTTTATCCATTCTGGATACACCTATCATACTTTTCAAACACTTCATCGCCATTACATTTAACTTGTTATATTCATCCTCTCAATGCATATGCAAGAGCACACATAATTTTAAGGACAAGTATGATAAGCATCTAAGGACAAAATGGAACCGACCAGGAGATGGGAAAAGTGGCTGATGATATTCAGTACTACAAAATGTAAGGT